>JAAAKG020142932.1:0-11491 GCA_010014905.2 Druon quercuslanigerum
TCCGTGAATGCCATGAATATCTTAAATTCCGTGAATTCCATGAATACATTGAAACCGCCAATTTCATGAATTCTGTCCTTTCCTTGAATTCCGTGAATTAGAATAATTTAGTCAATTTCCTGAATTCGCTGAATAACTTGAATTTCATGAATATCTTGAATTCCGTGAATTCCATGAACACATTGAAACCGTCAATTCTATGAATTCCGTCATTTCCTTGAATTCCGTGAATTAGAATAATTTAGTCAATTTCCTGAATTCCGTGAGTAACTTGAATTTCATGAATATCTTGAATTCCGTGAATTCCATGAATACATTGAAACCGTCAATTCCATGAATTCCGTCATTTCCTTGAATTCCGTCATTTCCTTGAATTCCGTGAAGTAGAATTATTCAGTCAATTTCCTGAATTCCGCGAATAACTTGAATTTCATAAATATCTTGAATTCCGTGAATTTCATGAATATCTTGAATTCCGTGAATTCCATGAATATCTTGAATTCCGTGAATTCCATGAATATCTTAAATTCCGTGAATTCCATTAATACATTAAAACCGTTATTTCCATGAATTCCGTCATTTCCTTGAATTCCGTGAATTAGATTAATTAGGTCAATTTCCTGAATTTCGTGAATGACTTGAATTTCATGAATTCCGTGGATTTCATAAATATTGCGAATTCCATGAATTTCTTCAACTTTGAGAATCACGCGATTTCTGTAAAATCCAGTAATCCTAGAAATTCTGAATTCCATGAATTGCGCGAGTACCATGAGTTTCGTGAATTCAATGAATTTAAAAAAAACGCAGAGTTTTGAGAAATGCATGAATTCTCTTTATTCAGTGAATTCTGTGAAATTCGTAAATTATGTAACTTCTGGGCACTACCCAAATTCCGGGAATTCCATGAAGTCCCAAAATTCTATAAATTCCAAAATTAAAAAATTTGGAGCATTTTCAAAATTTCGAATTATTTTTCTTCATATCTTATTAGACATTTTAGTGAAAGTTTATTATAGATTAGTAGAAGTCTTGAAAATTATCAGAATAAAATTTTTAATGTTGATGAAAATTAGCAAAATCATATAAAATATATTATGCATTTCAAAACTGATTTTTAATTATTTTTTCAAGTTTTATATAAATAAATAAATATAATGAAAAAATTGCAATTTTTTCTATTTGACATTTACGGTACTCGTAAGTAATAGGAAAATTTTTGTAATCGCCGACGTTTTATGGATTTACGTTATATAAAGATATTAAATCATTATACAACAAACAAAACATAATTTCATAAACAAATTATTTTTTGAAAATGTGTTTTCTGTAATTTTTGATAATTTAACGTTTTTTTAAGTCACATAGCAAGAAATTTGAATGAAAACAATATTTTAATGAAAAAAATTTCTCTTGCGACTATTCATGTTAATATTATAAACAAATTTGATAAAGAAATGCATTATTCAGGAATTTGTTGTCAGAAAAATTCTTTTTTTTCGATGCCTAGATTTTTACATTAGGATCTTTATGATCATTTCAGAAAGTTCATAATTTGTTGATAAAGTATATGATTTTATTTAAAAAAATTAATAAACAAATGCAATAATTGAGCACTCATTGTTTGATAATTTTTTTTCGAATTTAATAATTAAATGCATTATTCGAGCATCTGTTGAAGAAAAATTAGTTTTTCAAATGTCGGTCCTTTTAATTGAGAACTTTATGTTAATTTTAGCAAAATTATTAATTAGTTCATAAATTTAAAGATTTTTAAAATTTTAATAATTAAATGCATTATTTTAGCATTTGTCGACGGAAAAACTCGTTTTTTTTATGCCAATCGTTTCAACTGGAAACTTTACGATAATTTCAGTAACAGTTTTTTATTAAATTTGTTTAACAAAAACATAAAATTAATCAACTTATTATGAATGTTATCGAAATTATCGTAAATTTCCCGATTAAAATGACTGGAATTAAAAAAACGAGTTTTCCCATCGATAAATTCCCAAATAATTCATTTTTTTAAAATTAAATTTGTTAAATAAAATCATAAAATTTATGAAATAGTTATGAATGTTGCTCAAATTAACCTAAAGTTCTAATTAAAAGGACTGTCATCGAAAAAAAAAACAATTTTTTCCTCCACAGATGCCCGAATAATGCAATTGTTTATTAAATTTCTTTAAAAAAATAAAATTTATCGAACTCTGATGGATGTTGCTAAACTTATCATGAAGTTCCCAATTAAAAGGACTGGCTTTAAAAAAAAAATTTTCTTCGAGAAATGCTTCAATAATTCATTAGTTTATTAAATTTATTTAATAAATTCTTAAAATTCATCAACAAATCATGAATTTTTGAAATTACCATGAGGTTCCTAATTTTAAAAAATTGACATCGAGAAAAACAAATTTTTCTGACGACAAATGCCTGAATAATGCATTTGTTTATTAAATTTGTTTATAATATTAACAAGAATAGTCTGAAAAGACATTGTTATCATAAAAGTATTATTTACCTCTAAATTTCTTGCAATATAACTTAAAAAAACATTAAATTATTGAAAATTATAGAAAACACATTTTCAAAAAATAATTTCTTTATAACAGTTTTTGTTCTTTATTGTTTCATAATAATAATAATAATATTAATATATAATTTATATCTATAGAACTTTAGCGATCACAACAATTTTCCTATTATTTACGAATACCGGAAACGTCAAATAGAAAAAATTGCCATTTTGATCGTCATATTTATTTATTTATATAATAATTGAAAAACTAAATTAAAAATCAGGCTAAAGAACTTTTTAAAAATTTTATCAGCTTTTAAAAAAAACATCGAAATCGGTGGACAGGTTCAACCGGAAACGTATTTTGAACCAACAAATGTACTTTTTCCCCACTGTGCCTAAGCGCGCTCAAACTTTGAGCAAATCACCAAACTTTAGCTTAAAAAAGTAGAGACATAGATTTGAAAATAAAAATACTTTTTCAGTGCGCATATTTTGATTTCGGAATACATAAATTTTAAATCCGGACTGATATAATAATTTAAATATACACTGGGAATCCCTTTTAAGTCCGGTTTCGGGTATAGTCCTATATGGCCTTGACTTAATTTTTTTAATTGGCTGGGACGTAGATTAAAGGTTGAAGCCTTGAGATCCATATTATATATTTTTTTAATAATTAATGATAATCATAATTAATAACAATTATTATTAATAATAATTAATGATAATTATATCTTCATCATGTTCCAAGACAAATGTACATCAGTTCTTAGATGTGCGAATTGCAAAGCGTTCTATTTTGTCAAATCTATAATATTCCTGGACTGTGGTTATGTTACCCACTTTAATTTCTACGATTTCATCTCTTTTCAAGTCAAATATATCTTTGCTAATCTTGTGTATTTTCGCCCTTTTCCTATTTCTTTTATACAATCCAGAAAAACCTTTATTAGTATCCAGTATTGCAATGATATAAAGATCCTGTGTAACTACAACAATTTGTTCATTGACCGGAAGACGCAAAAGTTTAGCATAATTATTTCTCAATCTAAGTTCTGTGTTGGGATCAAAAGTAAAGTTTCCGAAATGGAATATCCAACGCTCATTCGTCATGCAAGAAATTCGAATATCATCCATTTCTTCAAGTGCATATTCATGGCCATGAGAATTAGAAGGCAGAGAGGTTGGTTTTGGCATGATCATGTCAAGATGTGCAGGAAAAATATTCAAGGTACGAGGGCGAGCGAAAAGAGCTTTCACGGAAGGAGCATTCACGGAAGGAGCATTCACGGCACGACAAGATCTTCGCGTGGATGTCTCACACAGATGATAGTCTGATGGAGGATGATTCAGGTCAATTAGTCCCCTATTAGATGAGTTTTCAAAACTATAATCTGCAAAGAGAAATAGAGAATTACGTTTTTCTTGAGATAATAAGAAAAGAAAGAATATGATCTCAAAATTTCTCCAAATTTCAGAAGCAGTCAGTATCCGTACTGAAATTACGTTTCATCTTAAGGGGGAGGGAGGGGTCGACAAATTTTTATATGATTTGTTACAGAAGGCACGGGGGGGGGGGTAATTCCTCCATTTACGAAATATTTGGAAATTCGTAAATAAAACAAACAACTTACATTAAGTATACAAAAATTAAGAATGTAACTTTACGCGTCAAAGAAAACTGTGGAGTGAAAAATAAACCTAGCGAACAAAAATTTTGAAACAGTTAGACAATATTATTGTTCAGTGAAATCAATAAATGTCAAGCTAGATAAAAGTTTAACTTTTGAATTTACATTTGATATTATTTTATTCTGTTTATATAATATTCTGAGTAAAAATATTACAAGTTTAAGATTCTGGTATTACACTATATAACTGCTTTTTTTGGTAGAAAATTCAACTAATACGGACAAAATTAAATTATTTAAAACTTATATTTAAGTGTTAAACAGTAAATTAAATTCTTTTTTTAATGAGAATTCAACTATTTTTTTAAAAATTTACTTGTTTGAAATTCATATTTTGGTTTTAAAGTCAAGGAAAATCTTTTTTATATTTGCAATTTGAAATTCTTATTTTGGTTTAAAAAAGTCAACGGAAATCTTTTTTAGGTTTGTAATTTGAAATACATATTCTGGTTTCAAAAAGTCAACAAAAATATTTTTAGGTAAGAGTTTAACTTTATTTTAAAATACTCCTTTTGATCTGAAAATTCATCTGTTTTCGTAGAAATTTCATCTTTCTTTGATAAAAATGAAACTTCTTAGTTGAAAATCCATCTGAAAAGTAAAATTTTTTAAATGAGGATTCAACAGTTTTTTTTAAATTGATCTTTTTAATTAAAAAATTCATATATTTTAGTAAAAAGTGCATCTGTCATAGATTGAATTGCAACTTCCTGGTTGAAAATTCAACTTTTTTTATTAATTTTGCTTGTCTGAAATTCATATTTTGGTTTTGGAAGTCAACTAAAATCTTTTTTAGGTAACGTTGAACTTTATTCTAAATTTGTCTCTTTGATTTAAAAATTCATCAAAACATATGTTGATGTTGAAAATTCAAATTAATATCTTTTTGGATAAGAATTAAACTGTGTTTTTGAAAATTTGTTTTATTTTTTTCAAAATTTGTAAATTAAGTAAAAACTGCATCTTTCTTAAATAAAAATAAAACTTTTTGGTTATAAATTCAAAACTTTTGTTAAAAAGTCATCCTTTTTTATTTAAAATTCAACTCTTTTGTTGGATATTCAAGTATCTGTGTAGAAAATTTACTTCATATTTAAAACTTTTACTTTGATGTTTAAAAGTCGAATAAAAATTTTGTTTGCATACAAATTCATCTATTTGTTGAAAAAAAAATTTCTATTTAAAAATGTATAGGTTTTAGTAAAAATTTCATCTTTCTTGATTAAAAATGGATCTGTTTGGTTGAAAATAATCCTTTCTGTTAGAGAATTCAACTATCTTGTTTGAAACAATTTATGAAATAATTTTCTGTCCAAGATTCCTATTTTTAGTTAAAAATTCATTTCTTTGGTTGAAAATTATTTTTTTATCGCTGAAAATTCAATTTTTTAAATGAAACATTGTGTTTTGGCTTGAAGATTCAATAATTTAGTTTTTTTTTTCTTTTATGACTGAAAAATCTTTATTTGTTTAAAATTCATCTTTTTTGTTTTGCAAAATTAATGTAAGCAAATAAAACTTTTTATTTTGCTTGCAATATCAACTTTTACATTTTTTTTGGAAAATCAATCTTTTTAGGTTAAAAATATAATTATTTTTTTAAAATTTATTTGTTTTGCTGAAATTTAAGTCTTTTTTAAAAAGGACATTCTTCGAGGTAAAAAATAATTGTTTGTTTAAAATACATAAGTAAATTTAGAAGTTTTTATTTTTATCTGAAAAATTATTTTATTCCGTTTACAAAAGATTCGATCTTAAAAATGTTATTATATTAAAATTCTGCCATTGGAATTTCAGTGATCAGAAAAAATTAAAAATTGTTCCAGGAAAAATCTTAAAATTAAAAAAAAATTTAATGTTCACCTTGTAAAGCTTTATTTAAAGACAAAAAATTCCATTAGTCTTGAATAAAATATCTTATTGTTTTTTGGAAACTATAAATTACGTACTGTAAAAGCGTTGTGGTGGGGGGGGGGGCAGGAATATTTTGTTACGCTTCGTTATCAAACTTTTGTTCTCATTCAAAAATTATGTATTATTTTTTGCTTTGTGATATAATAGAATAGAAACCTTTAAGAAAATTCAAAAAAGTTTTTTTTAAGGAACTTTAAAGGAATCTGTATTATCATCAGAGTTAGTTGCCATAGATCATTCAACAATCTGAAAAAATAAAAATCCATACTATCGATCTTGTTAACTCTTCAAATAACAGAAAATTTAAATTGAATTTTTTTGAAAAAAGATCTTCTCACGGCGCTCCACTGGGAATCGAACCACAGATTTTTTTTTAAATAAACCTAATTTCAATAATGAGGTTAAGTATTTTCTGTTATTTAAAGAGTTAACTTGATCGATACTTTTTATTTCTATTTTCACCGATAAATTTTTAAACTAAAAACACAAATTTAAAATAATGTTGAATTTGTATCTAAAAAAGAATTCAATTGGCTTTTTAAAGTCAAAACATGAATTTTTTAAAGAAAATTTTCAAAAAAATAGTTGAACTTTTAACCGGCAAGGTTTTATCCAAACACCTTTTACTAATGTTAATAAAGTTTTGAAATAAAAAAAAATTTAAGAAAAAGGTGAATTTTTATCCAAAAAAGTTTGCTACAAAATTCATCAATTTGGGTGAAATATTTTTTTCTTTTTTTAATGTCGCAAAAGAAGCTATTAGCAAGATATTTATTGTTCTGTATGTTAATAAAACAAAAAAAAATCTATTTGAAGATGAGGACAATATGCATTTGTTCATAAAATTTGTTTCAATAATTAAATAATGGTCTCTATTTTTTATACCAAAAATCGAATTTTCGTTGAATAATTTGTTTGTAAAAATTGTAAAAAAACTTTTAAAATATCTGATACTACTGAAAATTATTTAATACCAGTTTCCCCACTAATTCTGCATACTGTCGCATAAATTGTTTAAATTCTTACAAAATGTTATCTTCTAAAATTTTTAAAATAAATTATCATTGTTAAATAAAAAACAATTTAACATCTTGTTTTAAAATATATCGGTCGGGTGCTTTCCATTAAGCTACTGGAAAGATTGTGAAAAGAATTTTTTTCAGAAATACACTTCATTATTTATTGTGAATAAACTGTTTTTTGTTGAAAATTCATATTTTAGAGTTAAAAACATAAATTTTTGTAGAAAACTTTTTTTTTTGTTTTGAGAATTCAAGACATTGTTAGAAAATTAATGTATTTCGCTGAAAATGAACTTTTTTGATAAAAATTCATATTTTTGGGTTTTGAGAAGTATATAGTTCTGTAAGAAAATTCAACAGTATGGTTGAAATATTTTTTTTTTAAGAAATTAAACTGCTTTTAAGTTACATTTAAAATATTTTTTAATTTGAATATCAGCTATTATATTTTTTGATAAGAATTCAACTTTTTTGGTAGAAAATTTGTCTTTTTGATTTTAAAATGCAAAAATTTGTTAGAAAATTAAAGTATTAGGTTAACCAAAAGAGGCGAATTCCGACAAAACATATAAGAGTTGATATTTCAACCAAAATATGTTTTAATTACAAATTGAAAGCAGTTGAATTAATTTAAAAAAAAAAACAATTTTCAACAAAACTGTTCAACCCTCGACCTAAACAGATTGAATTTCGAACAAATTATTCAATTTTTAAAATTAGAATGAATTTTTAATGCAAATATTAATTATGTGAAAAAATAATTGATTTTTTAAAGAAAATTATTAACTAAAATTATTATCTTTTTTGAAAAAAAATTTATATTTTAGACTTAAAAATATAACTGTTTCGTAAAAAACGCTTGCTTATGGTTTGAAAATTCATTTATTTCATAGAAAATTAATGTATATGGTTTAAAATGCATTTTTTTCTTTAAAATGCATATGTTTAGGTTTGAATATTATGTTATTTTGATAGAAAATTCAACAATTTGGTAAAATATTTTTTCTTTTTGTACAAATTTTGCCTTTTTTTATTACAAGTCAAGCTGTTTCGTAAAAATTGTTTTTTTTTTATTGAATCAAACGTTTCCTTATTTATAATTTAAACAATTTTTTATTAAAATATCAACTATTATATTTTTTTAAATCAAAATTTCCCTTTTTGGTAGAAAATTCGTCTTTTCGATTTTAAAATTCAAGAATTTGTTAGAAAATTGAAGTATAAGGTTAAACAAAAGAGGCGAATTCTGTCCAAAAAATTTCAAATTTGATATTTCAACCAAAATATGTTTTAACTACAAATTGAAAGCAGTTGAATTAATTTTAAAAAAAAGTTTTCAACAAAACTGTTCAACCCTTGACCTAAACAGATTGAACTTTAAGTAAATTGTTTAATTTTCAAATTTAAAATAACTTTTTAACAAAAATATTTTTTTTCAGAATAATTGAATTTACAAAGAAAATTATTAACTAAAATTAATATTTTTTAAAATGAAAATTTATATTTCAGACCTAAAAATAGAAATGGTTTGGAAAAAACGCATTTTTTTGGTTTAAAAATTCATTTATTTTTTAGCAAATTGATGTATTTAGATTAAAAATAACTATTTTCTTAAAAATGCATATAGTTTAAGTTTAAAAGTTATGTTATTTTGATAGAAAATTCAACAATTTGGTGAAATATTTTTTCTTTTTGTACAAATTTTGTCTTTTTTTATCACAAGTTAAACTGTTTGATATAAAATTTGTTTTTTTTTTATTAAATTAAACTTTTTTTTATTAAATTAAACTTTTTTTAATTTACAATTAATACAATTTTTGCTGGAAATATCAACTGTTATATTTTTTTATAAAAATTCCCGTTTTGGTAGCAAATTACTCTTTTTAAAATTAAAATTTAAGAATTTGTTAGGAAATTGAAGTATTAGGTTAACCAAAGAACTAGAATTCTGATCAAAAACATAATGTTAGATGTTACTATCCAAAAAATATTTAAATTGTACATTGAATGCAGTTGAATTAATTTAAAAAAAAATTCTTAGAAACAGTAATATTTTGCATTCGAAAAACCCGAATTTTTAATTCTCAAGTCTGGAGCTTAAAAAAATATTTTTAATATTTCACTGACAAAATACCGCAAAATTTATTGAAAAACACGATTAATGTGAGCATCTCAACAATTAGTACAAACGCGGAACATTAAAATATTCATAACTTATTAGGTAAAAACGCTAGAAAAATCATAAACTTTATTTTTGAACTTTTTTAAAATTTCCAAAAACATTACTTTTTCTACTAGCATAGAAAATTTCAATAATACAAGGCAATAACAGTTATGCGGAAAGTTTTGAAATATAAAAAAATGCTGGTTTATTCACAGATTTTCGGAAATATTTTTTATTATTTTTTAATATACGTTCAACTTTTTAGCAAAAAAAAATAAATAGTGGTACTAAATTCATAAGAACTTCAAAAATACCAGAAAATTTTTATTTTTTGGAATGTGAAAGATACACAACGATATTTATTATTTTCTAAGTGTTAGGCATACTTTTTATATTTTCATAGTAATGGTCAGTTTATTATATTTTATGGAAATTTCATTGAAAAATTTCAAGTTGAACAAGGGGAAAAAATGTTTTCTAAAAAGCGGTTTTGTCGAGTTTACTTAGACAACGTCATAAAAAACGACTTCTTTTTCATAAAAAAAAAAATTATAAAATAAATTTTATACAAGAATATATACTTTTAATATGAAAATTCTAAATTTCTTCTAAAAGCGTACAGGGCCTGATGCTACTCAACGAAAAAATTTATGTATGGATGATCATAGTTTCATGAGTGATCATTATTATTTTTTTTTTAGAACTTACCACCAACGCAACCATCCGCGCAAAAGTTTTGGCATTCATGAATACATCGTGGTGGATCACGGGTATTTATTGCCTAAAAGTGCACAATTTATTTTTAAATTTCCACATTTTATATAAGAATTAGGTTTTAAAAGTAAGAAAAAAAATTAAAAGGAATATTTTTTATACTCACACTGCATTCTTCCAAGCACAATTTCAACCTTTTACGCTTATTGTCCTAATCATCGTTAATAAAACAGAAGTATCAATTAGAGGTTTATAGAAATTATTATTTAAATTTTTTTTATTTTATAACATTATTATTTACCATTAAGTGGCCACTTTCATTAATGAAAAAATTCTTTTACGGGAAGAAATTTTTTTTATATCAGGAATAAGGAAGCAAATAGTCTTTCGAAAATTAGCATCTGAACACAAAAGAGAAGACGCATATCGATGTATTTCTTAGCGATTTTTCACATTGTTAATAATAACGAAATTTAGGGAGTTTGTTAATAATTGTGACAAATAAAATTTATAAATATAAACTCACCCCAGGAGCGGAAATTGCAAACGGCAATAGAGTTGCAATTGCTAAAAAAATAAAATTTACTTTAATAATTTTCAATTTTTTTAAATTATTTTCCTGAATTTATCGAAAAAAGGAGATTCGTGATATTCACAGTATTCAT
The DNA here is from genome assembly GCA_010014905.2 of Druon quercuslanigerum. Taxonomy (NCBI): domain Eukaryota; kingdom Metazoa; phylum Arthropoda; class Insecta; order Hymenoptera; family Cynipidae; genus Druon; species Druon quercuslanigerum. Next base: position 10,695 of record JAAAKG020142932.1, read on the forward strand.
AGAAATTACAAATTTTTAAGAAAGCACATATTATTTGATTTTTCAAGCAAAAAACAAAAAATAATAATTTTTGGGATGACAATTAAATTTTTAAACCAAAAATGACACAACAGTAAAAAAAATTTCCAAAAAGACAAAGTCTCAGCGAAATACATACACGTTCAACAAAGAAGTTGAATTTTTGAACAAAAAAGAAAAATTTTCAAAAAACTACATAAATATACAATCAAATAGTTGAAATTTTAAAACAAAAAAGATCATTTTGTAACCAACAATGCAATATTTTAATTTTTGTTGCAAAAAACTTAATTTCAAAAAGAAACAATTAATTTTCTCAAGAGTTTTCTACAAAACAGATGCATTTTCTAAACAAATAGTTAAATTTTCTATCAAATAGTGGAATTTTATAAAAAATTGTTGAATTTTCCATTTAACAAGACGAACTTTTCACACAAAAGTGTAAAATTTTAACAAGAAAATTAACTTTCAAGAAAACAAAAGAAGAATAAAGTTCAACTGCTAACATTTTAAATAAAAATTATTTGTATTTAAAATCAAAATCAGTTCAATTCTCTATCAGCATTTACATTTTAAACCGGCAAATATATATATATATAATTAAAAAGTTACATTTTTAATCAAGAAGATTAAATTTTCCCCAAAAATATGAATTTTAATACTACCATATAAGTAATACTATATAATTGAATTTGTTTATAAAATTTTTTTATTAGAGTGTACATTTTTCTCTTTTAATCCTGGTGTTAATTAATTATTACTTCTGCCTAATTCACACC
>JAAAKG020142933.1:0-11490 GCA_010014905.2 Druon quercuslanigerum
TGGAATATGATATAGCCTAATGCACTCTGATGTAATATGATTCAATCCGATACACTATCGTGTAATCAGACACAATGTTGCAAACTACAATAAAATATGTCTACAATATGATACAACATCTAACAATATGGTACCATACCATACATTGCGATACAATATTATATATATGATGGAATATGATATAGCCTAATGCACTATGATGTAATATGATTCAATCCGATACACTATGGTGTAATAAGATACAATGTTGCAAACTACAATAAAATATGTCTACAATATGATACAGTATTATACAATATGGTACATTATCTTATAAAATCATATGTGTGATGGAATATGATACAGTATCATACAATATGATGTAACATAATGCAATACGATACACTGTGATCCAGAACGATATAATATAATATAATATGGTACAATATGATACAACATCTTACAATATGGTACCATACCATAAATTGTGATACAATATCTTATAAATGATGGAATATGATACATTATGGTACAATATGGCGAAATATGATACTAATGTGACGGAATTCCTGAAAAGAAAACCAAGAATTTAACGAGAAAATTTGGATAACCAGCAGAAAATGTTTCTATTGTAATTTCAAAAAAGATAACAATTTTTTTATACATAAAAAAAATTCTCTTTTGAAAAAAATATAATAAAATAGAAAAATGAGAATTGAACCAAACCAATATACCCTTCCTTCTATTTTCAATTTCTTTCGTCTTTTTTATTTGTATTATTATCAAATGAAAATAAAAAAGAAGTAAAAAATAATCACCAACGTACAAAAAAATAATAAATACCCGAGCAAGTAGAGACAGCAGGAAGAGAGCATTTTGGTTTTGTTGCTCGGGTATTTTTTACTTTTTTTATCTTTTAAATTTTATTATTAAGTTTTTGCCTTCGTAAGGGTGAAGTCTGACTGCTGAAATGTTGGTGATTATGTTTTACAAATGTTTTTTTATTGTGATTTGATAATAATAAGAATAAAAAAGACAAGGGAAATAAAAAAGAGAAAGAAGGGGATTTGAGTGGTTGCCTTCTCATTTTTTTCTTCTTTTTTATTTTGATCCCAAAGGGCAATTTTTACATTCTTATTAGAGAAGGTATATAAGATTTGTGTAGAATTTGGCCCCCGCCAAAATGGGCCAAGAGTATGTCATTGGAGTAATCCTAAATGGTCGCTTGCGTCCAATCCTAAATGTGAGCGCGCTTCTTCATAATAATACAGGGCGAGTTAAAGTGCGCATAGATGGTGATGTTGCCGAAGTGCCTGTTATAATACCGGAAAAGGATCCTCTAAACGATATGTTTTCCAAACCGGTAGGAGCAGAAATCATTCGTATTGTCCATATACCCGAGTAACTGAATTTAAGTGTTTACATTTTCAATGCTGGCGGTAGGACAGTCCCGTTCTAACTAATTATTTTAAGAATCAGCACAAAAAATCTCAATATACTTTAGAACTCCAAAGATACGACCGTGAAAGAGGCCTTCACTCCAGCGACGTGAAGATTTCGCGGTTAATTCGTGAGATACCACGTAGGCCTACTGCGCGCATGCGTATGTTGAATTCAAGGCATATAGCACTAGCGAGCGCCTCACTCACACAAAGTGCAGGAATAGAACAGGAAAATTCCGATCGCTCCTTTGGAGTCTTGACGTTCGTATCTGTGGAGCATTTAAATTTTTGTATTTTTTCATCATGTTTGTCTCTTAAATATATGTTTAGAATATTTAGTTTCTAAGAGCACTATGAAGAATAATCAAAACTACAGTAAAAAGTTTGCAAGAAATATTTCTTTAACCTTCACATGATTGCTGATCATTTTTTTTAGTATTCCATTGTAAACAGAGTTTTGTACTAAGTCTTACAATTATTTTTTTCTACAAATACAATTTTTTAATGTCTACCTACCCAACCCTATTTTAAATATAATATATATAATTTAGTAAAGTGCATTATAAATTTCAGTATTTTTATCTCGCATTTGACATTCTTCAAATTGAAATATATCTTTTCAGGCACATTTGATTTAATTTCGATACTATATCAATTATTTTTTATGCAGCTTGAAAACTAAGAATTATTAAACTAGGATAATAATTATCGTCTTAGTAACACAGTTCATTTTCCTCCAATTCAACCTAATCTTCACTATTTCGAAGGTTTTTTTAACTTTACTTTGGAGTTTGATGGCAGGCTTTCAGTAAAGCGAAGAAAACAAATGTGGATTCGCGCATGAATAATATTTAATATTACTATAAATCTTTCAACTGAATTAGTAAGGTGCATTAATAATATGGTTTTAGAAGGTGATTTGAATTTTGTTTTTGAATTTCTTTGAAGTAAATTTGTAACACAGTATAATTGCAGTAAAATAGCCACAGTATAATTGACTTTGTTGTTGCGGATGAAAGGCTAAGAGAGCTAGTGAAAGATACAATGGGCCGGAGGGGTTCTGAAAGCAATACTGATCACTACCTTCTGATCTCCAAAATTAATTTATGTCGGGGATGGAGAAAAAAGAGAAACAAGAAAAGAAAACAAACGCTTGATTTATTCTTCGTCATCCGGGGGGTGGCATCCTTCAAAGTAGTCCCTATTTGATTGGTCAGCCAAAAGTCGCAGGGAGCTATATCGGGACTGTATCGAGGCTGGCGGAGCTGCACAACACTGTGATTCAATAAACACTGCTGCACAAGGTTTGATGCGTGCGCTGGAGCATTGTCGTGATGAAGAAGCCAGGTACCGGTTTCCTAAAGCTGCGATCGTTTTCTCCTGATTGCATCACGTAATCGTCTCAGAACTTCAGCATAGTACTCTGTGTTGATTGCCTGGCCAGTAGAAGCATATTCGTAATGCACAACGCCCTCATAATCGAAAAAAACAATCAACATTGACTTAATGTTGCTTCGACTTTGACGGATTTTTTGTTGGTCTGTGAGCAGTTTCGGGAATTGCGACGAACGCAAAAAAGTCGATGTAAACAAATTCACGCTGCGCCGGAACTAAGTCGTTTTATCGATAGCTCGGGCTACTGTCGAGAAGGTTAGGAGTTGCTGGTGACGTTCGCACCCTCCAGAGGTCGTCTGAGTCTGTCCGCGCGAAAACATGAACGTAGGTCGGATATTTTTGGGACAGTCCTCGTATATAAGGATACTTGGGAGGCGATAAGAAGAAAGAAATATATTCAGGTCGCATGGACTAAGTTGGCATGGATCGTGGTTGTAGGAAGAATCTCCGGTGATGCATGGTGAAATGATAAAAATTAGGCTGCCCAAAAACCAAAAAAAGAAGCGTTCTGGAGAACTTTGAACAACACAGGTTTTAGCGACGAGGAAATAAGTAGACGTCAAAATGATTACAGATGCGAAAGAAGATACTTAACCTACTAATAAAGGAGAGGAAAGATAAAATTAGATCAGAAGAAAAAAGAAAATACAAAACGACTTTAAAGAAAGCAAGAAACTACTTTACAAAAAAATGAAGGGAAATAAAAGTACAGTATTTGGCAACATGCAGTATAGGCCAAATGCTATATGATGCAGATGCGATACTAGACACATTGAACGACCATTTTATTCTATCTCTAAACCCTGCTGGTGCCATTCTGAAGAGAAGAATGAGGCAAGTTTAAATCAAAATTTTAAAGCTTTTTCTAGTTTGGTAAAGTTAATCAAACAATAAATAGAAAAAAAATTGAAGTCAAAATTGCTTAGCTAATTCAATCTTTAGCACTGCTGGTGTCATTCCGAGAGGAAGAATAGGACGTGTCTAGACCGAAATTGCAAAGCTTTTTCCAGCTTCGGTGACGCCGATTAAAATTAAATAATGGAAACGGGAAACCTGAAATTTAAAATTGCAAGCATATATCCATCTTTAACCCTTATGAATACTAACTAGTGGAAAAGCTAGAGTTGAAATTTGAAACCTGTAATCATATTTGTCTTTCTGGTGTCCTTGGAAGAAGAAGAATGGGACCAGCCTGGATTAAAATTGCAAACACTTTTCTAGCTTCTGTAACGTTAAGTCATGTCAAATAATAATAATGATAAGAGCTAGAGGTAAAATTATAATTCTATCCTACATCTTTACTTTGCTGGTGCAAAGAACAGAATGAAAAAAGCTTGGATTAAAATTGAAAATCATTTTCTAGCTATGGTAACGATAATTTGTATCAAATAATAAGAGAAAGGCAGATTAAGATTTATAAATAATACCAAAGAAACTTAAATTTTCCGCGTTATTTCACATTTTAGGTAAACAAGATTCTATTTGTAAATAAAAATCGTTTTTAATAAAACAAAACAGATGAATTTGTAATAAAATAATAGGTACGTCATCAATCAACAATTATTAATTTTGAATCAAGCAGTGGCATTTTTACCAAAAGAGATCAAAATGCTACCGAAGATTTGTAGACCGAAAAATAAAATTTAAAAATTACTTTTACCTAATTAATTAATAATTTTAACTTAATTTTTAGCTAAATAGATAAATTCTGAAAGAACTATTTTCTCCAAAAAATAAAAAATTGTAATGAAGTTGTTGTATTCATAAATAAACGCATTATAGTATTTATATTTTTAATCAAAAATGTTTAATTTTTGAATAAAACGTAGACTTTTGGTAAAAAAAGATGAAATTTCTGCCAAATCAATTAACTTTCAAACCGAGAAGAAAAATGAAAAAGTGAAATAAATATTACTATCAAATTTTTGATTGTAGCGAAAACGTAAGAAATCGAATGGCATCAAAGTGTAAATTAAATAGATTGAATGTTAATTAAACACTGCAATCTTGTTTTTGAAAGAAATTAATATTCAATCTGGTCGGCATACTGCTTTCCGCGAGTGACTAAGCACATCATTTTTATTATTATTAATTGTACTTTAACTTTATCAGCCATAAAATGAATTTGACAAAAAAATATGAATTTTTAAAAAAATAATTAAAATAACAACTAAAACAGAGTAACTTTCTACCCACCATTTGCATTTGTTACCGAAAAATATGACATTTATACCAAAATAGTTAAATCTTGTACCAAAAAAGGACAAATTTTCAAACAAAATGTACAGCCAATAACATAAATTTTCAACCCAGAAGAAAATCCATGCCGGCTGTTTTGCTTCTGTAACGGTGGTCACCAAAATACTGATCCAAGACCTGTGGCGAGCCAATCTAGACTGGCACACGCGCGTGCCCGAACCCAAAGACCGCAAGTGGTTCCCGTTCTAGGAGACGATGTCACTTAGGATCGAGTTGCACACCTACGCGGAAGCGTGGAGGAAACCCCACGATCCGCCTACTATGGGCAAAGACCAAGTTTTTATTCTTCAGAAGCCTTCTCCCACCGAAGAGGACTACTACACGGATGAGGATACCCCGACTTCAGCTCAGAGTTGCCCTCCTGGCTGCTAAGCTTCTCCGTTTCGCAGCAGCAAGCTTGGACATCCATCTCGCTATCTGTCATCTTTGAAGCGACACACAGGTAGTGTTCCATTGGCTTGGCTCCGGTGCTCCAACGAGAAACAACTTGGTCGACAACCACATCGTGCACATTCAAGAACTCGTGCCTGGTGGTAAATGGCAACCAACGAAACCCAGCCGATATCGCCACCCGAGGAACGGACATCCAAGGCCTTTCTCAGTCCAGTATGTGGAGGGAAGGACCCGACTCGTTGAAGCAACACGGCGCCTCCTGGATCACTCAAAGATGGACACCCTTGAGTTCCACACTCATACCACCCGCTGAAATAACAAATTTTGTGCGTGCGGCTGCTCAGGCGGCGCCGAGCGACGAGCATCCAGCAGACAAGTTCTCGAGCCTGAACGAACTCATCAGAGGCATGGCTCGCGCCAGACGAGGGCTCGCTTCACGAATTGAGTCGAACGCGCCCCTACTCCGTGCTACTGTGAGAGCCGACAAACTATACCGATAGTATGTGATCTGTGTCAAAACGAGCTAGAAGATACAATTCGGGCCCGACCTCGCACAACTCCAGCGGAGTCAGCCAATCCCGTGTGACAGTGCGCTGAAAGAACTCGCGCCCTATGACAACGCCGGCCTCTTGCGAGTCGGTAGCACGCTCGGCAATTTAAGACTCCCTCCCGACAAGAAATATCCGATCATCTTAGACAGACGCAGCCAACTTGCTCAAATCATTCTGCATTAGGCTCACCTTCAAAGCCTACAAGCTGGATTCCGTGCGACGCATTTCCACGCCATAGAACGCGCCTAGGTAATTGGCGGAAGAACACGTGTCAGGAAACACGTGCGGAACTGCATAGTCTGCGTCTACGCCAATCCAAAACATATGAAGCAAGCCATAACCTCCCTGCCAGCTGCCTGTGTGACTCCGTAAGCCACCTTCTCCCGAATAGGAGTGGACTACGCTGGCTCAATCAACATCCTCAGGACGAAGGGCCGTGGAATGACGACGACTAAGGGCTATGTCGCCCTTTTCGTTTGCCTGGACACCAAGGCCATGGAAAATTTGTTGCTTAGAAGACTTTATGACCACGCATATAAACTAGTAAGAATGTCATAATTAAATTGTGGAAAATTCTGGGTCAAAAATAATTTCACTGTTATTTCGTGGGATTTCCTGGTCAGTTAAAAAGCAATATATTAATTTTTGAAACGCATCACTTTTTTCCGTGCTTCGATATTGTAGTATACTAAAGTTTCAAACGTTTTTATCATTTATTCAAATTAAAAGTCTCTCAGTGTAGATATTTTCTTTTATTTTGCATATCTAATATTATCTCCTTATCTAATCAATATTTTTGTAGACAGCTTAAAGTTTCCCAACTAATTCTATAAGATATCTAAATTTTTAAAATATATTATATTGATAGTAAGAGAGAAATTCGGTAAAATTTACTTATCTTTTAGAATTAGATGGAAAGCTTTAATTTCACAAACTATGTTGATTTTGTTGATAACTTTTTACTCAGTGGATTTTTTTTGCATAGTAATTTAATTAACGCAATACAATACATATAATTTAATAATAACCATTTTATAATAATTAAGCATAAATTTGACAAAAAATTGAACTGGAACTTCGGCTATTCAGTTTATCTTCAAATTTTTGGATGAAAAGATTGAATATTAATTTATTAAAATTTCCAGAAAAATGCCCCTAAATGAACTTTTTAGTATTTTTTGAAGATAATGTCTTTTTGTAAACAATAATAAATTGTATAAGCAATTATTTTCGCTGGCTTTATTTAAGTAATGTTTTATTCGAAGCGAAAAGTTGAAGTTTGTAACTTTTTCAATTTAGAGAACCGGACTACGCCAGCTGTAACAACATATCGTTTTATCAGTATAATTTAGACAAATTAAAAAAAAAACGACAAACAGAAAAGTTTAATAGATAAACACAAGTGTGTAACATTATCACCTCTATCTAAGCAATAAGAACACTATGATTTAAAACTTGTATGTAAGTTTCTCTAGAAAAAAGTCAAAATTTAATTTAATTTTCCTGATCCCGTATCCCACTAAAGGCGTCAAATATTTTCCGAACGATGTAAATTTTCCACAATTACCCAACAGCATGCGCAATATTGACAAATAAATTAAGGCGTCCAGATTTTTTAGTACTTTACGCAAATAAAAAATATTAAAGTAAATAATAAAATTATTGTGTACGCTATGTCGTGTCCCTATAAAGTGGTAACGATCATTAGAAATAAACAAGATAATGGATCGTATATAAAGCGACTAAGCGGCATTAAATCTCTCGTAATAAGTTACTTTCCACGGGTAATTCTTCAAAAATCTGGCTGCTCTATTTTGGACCATGCGGACCACTATTCATATTCTCTTCCTAGACTTAGGAGTTTTCTTATATTCTGTTGGCAAGTAGAATACACCAAATAACCTAATAATTGAAGCCCTCTGTTTAAACATTTATTTCAAAGGCTTGTGGCGCCTTTTGACTCAAATAGGTGAATTTTTTACTGTGCCTTCAAATATTTGAAATCCTTCGAAATTTCATATTAAATATTCTATATAAATATATTAATAAATATTTCAAATCGTGTCATTATTTTGTCAATTGATCCTCTTAAGACTAGTTAAATAAAAACTTTTCAAAGTTTTAAATGATTGCATGATAAATTAATAAAAATTCGTGGTGAGTTTTCAAAAAGCCAGCTTCAAATCTCTTTAAATCTTATAAATTAAAGACCTGAAAGATCTGCACGCCGAGGGCCTAACAATGATACTAATTGCATGGGACAACATCTTATGGTGAAAAATAAATTTTTTCAGCGTTATAAAAAATGATGTTTCTTCCCATGTGATTGGTATTATCGGTGTGCAAACATCTTGTCAGCTGATGTCACAACATGAAACAACAGTCACGTTGAAGGATGTTACGTCGATGGAAAACAACACATAAAGTGTTCTTAAAGTTTTAACGTAAAGTGGAATGAAAAATCCTTTGGAAAAACACTTCCTACCACTATGGAAACAAGTTTAATCTTTTATTCAGTAACTTATGTTGTGAAATATAAACGTTTTTGCTAGTTATGTCGATAGATACTAAGAAAAATACGCCAGGTCTTGTTGGCTCGAAAATTGCTCAATTCTATTGAGCGATATTTGAGTGGAAGGCGCACGACATAGCGACCTTGACACGTTCGTTGATAAGTGGAGACAAACAGATTGAAATCACACTCATGCTCGGCCATACTAGATCGAGACAAATTTGCAGGTGTATCCTCCTGAACAACAAACCTACGACCAACGATAAGCGTTCATGGCCTACAGTACTAGACTCATCACACAAGATTCCTGATAAAATCCAACCCAACAATGTCTACTAAATGGTTGCAGTAATGAATTCTCCCTCTTCAAGGACGTATGCATAGACGTCCGTGCCCAGAATAAATTCAAAAAAGGCCCCTTTTTGAACGAAGGGGTCTGCAAAATTCAACCCTTTTAAGTGGTGCCTGTCCTAAACGACGATACCATCGCGAGGAATATAAGATGTGAGCCTAGAGGATCGTTGGCTTCCAACACCCGAAACGGTGATGGCCGCTGATTGACGTGGTAGCCGAAGTTGATGTGCCATTGATTCCGAAATAAAAGAAACCTGAGCCCCTTTGTCTAGTAGAACTCTAGTGTGGTGGCGCCTTCCATCAGATCCTTCGGTATTCACAAGAGCCTTGGCCAGGAGCACCTCCCCGTTGTGACAAGTGAGAAGTGATTTTGGCTGCAGAGTTTTTAACAGAATTAGAAAAAATTGAGCTATTTGGATTGAGAGTGGAGGAAGGGTATGCATTGGTAGGAGCACAAAGAGCTGAAGAGTGTTCATGTCGTTTGAGGTCGCGATTTTCCCTCAATCGCGTTTATAATACTGAGAGATAATGTGACAACCAGACTGAGTTTTGAAATCTTCCCCTACAAGGCGAATTATCAAGATGTCTCAGCTTAGTTCCGGATAAGATCCAATCATATCGTTTCCCGTAAATTCGTCCTGTGACGAAGCGAAGAAAGAAATCGACTTCGGGGCGAACAATGATAACGGAAGAAGCTGGCAGAACTTGACCGATCGGTATAAGATACGTACGCGTATCAGTCATGGATTACATAAATTAATTGTACTCTTTGGACTTCGTCGATTCAGTGAAATTTGCTTATGGGACCATGTCTTATTGCCTTTAAGCTTTTCCATAATATGGACCGACTATTAGCGATTCGTTTAAGGACACGTCCGATGACGTTTTTGCGGATCCGTCGAAAACAACGCGAATTTTAGTGGTTATGCTATCCTCTTTTATTACAGCGTGATGAGGAAGATAGAAACCGGTTTCAACGAGATGTTTATTTTTTATCAACGACAAATGGTTCAGAGTTTTACATTCATTTAGAAATTTACAGTAATTCTCCTTTAATTGAGAATTCTTGTCAAAACGCTTTTCTAACATGTTAAAGCGACGAAGAGCCATAGAGTGCACGTCTCCTAATTTTTCTTTGTTTTTATTAAAGGGTAATTTAACGATATAGCGACCTTCAGAGTTACGCTGAGTATTAGTTATGAAATGATTTTCGCACGCCTGCTCCTCTTGGGATAGCAGTCTAAGGGTGTTGAGTGAGTTATAAAATTACACTGAAAAGTGTTCTTTAATGAGCAACTATTTATCTCTCCCGCCACTATCCATCCGAGATGCGTTTTTTGAAGCACGACCTACGCATAGCAATTTAAAGAATAGTTTAACCCCGATAAAAGCATCGATTTCCGATGGTTTATGGAACTCAGGATCAGCGAGAGTTACATATTTTGGAATTTGGAAACTAGACCGAATTATTGCGATAGTTGGCATGTTTTTTGAGATTTGATTCAGAACGAAATAGGCACCGAACGAAATATGTCACCTTGAAGAATAATGTCGTACTTAACGCTGGAATCTGTATCGAGCCTATATTCTGCAAATTATAGTCTAACACTGTTTGTCCAAAAGAGATTGGTGAAAAGGATAGTTCTACATTACCGTTAATAAAAGGAGTAAATAGGAGGTATCAGTGCCTTTGGAACTTGATCCGCGCTTCTCCCGGAAGTTTGCCATGTGTAATTAAAAATAGTCGTTTCCCTCTATTTTCTAGTTATCTAATTCTAAAAGGGGTTTAGGATATTCTTTCAAATGCTTTTCCACAATTTCTTAAAAAATCTTTTTCAATGACTACCGTATTGTCGGGAGAAAATTTGACCAATTCTATATCGTCGACGGGGAAGGGAGTAACAATTTCGATCTGTGATTTTATTCCGCTATCGTGGGAGGGAATTATTTTTTCCATTTGTGACTTATTTTTATCGTTTTTTTTGTTGATCCAATTTTTGTTGGTCGTTGTTCAGTAGATTGTCAAAAAGGTAATTGAATTCGTTAGAACCCTTGATCTCCGTGAAGACGTCCTCTTCTCTCCAAGGCTGAGGATCTACGAAACGAATGTTTACTGCGGGGACAACCGTTTTTCTGGATGGTTCAATTCTCTGCCTAATCTCGTGGAAAATTAGTTTATTGACAAAAAAATTGGATGGAAAGATTTTTTAGACGTTCTTTGATCTGATTTCCCCCTCTAGATTTAAGTTTTTTTCAATTTAACGTCAGACATGTTGAATAGTTTATCCTCTACGTCAAATTACCAGTAATTTTCTGATTTGACTTGATTCAAACAAGTAATTTAAAACAATTAAGTAGGAATCATTCAGACTCTGGCCTTGCTTGCCACCGGAATCTTAGGTGAGTATTCAATTCGCTTTCCTATTCTCCTTATATACCCGATTTAATTATTCGAAGTTAGTGGATTATCTCAAACTTGAGATTTGTTCCTAATTTCATATCACAAAATAGTATATTACACTACAAGCGCCGAAAGTTTGACATTCGTGCACTGCGCGCTATGATGCCCGAGGCGAAGCCGAGGGCATCATGTAGCGCAGTGCAG
>JAAAKG020142934.1:0-11490 GCA_010014905.2 Druon quercuslanigerum
TCCTATAGTTAAACATAAAATATGTTAATCCTGAACATTTAGATTTTACGTTTGAACATCCATTTTTCTCCGTGTACTTTTTCACACGCTTATTATTACTCAAATAAAAACCTTCTCCATTTTTAGATTTATGAAAACATAATTTTGTAACATCGAGCATTTTTAAGTTAAAATGTTTAAAATTACTTGACTTGTGATATTCATGTTTTGCCTGTTGTCAGTATTTATTTTCAGTTTTAATCTTGGAATCAAATTTTAAATGGAAGCTTTACAGAGAAAATTTAATTTGATTGGAAAATTAGGGGTTTGGCTGAAAACCTAGGCAATCAGTTAAGACGAGAGTTTAAGAATATATTCCATTCATCTAAAATCTGTTCTCTGAATCCCTAATTTATGCAGGAATTTAGAGCACTTAAAGGTCGTTTCTCTACATTCCTAGAGTATTAGGTATTAAGAAAAATCTCAAATTCAATTAAGGACAGACTTAGTCTTTATCTTGTTATATACTTTAGTTGGAGTTTAAAATTAAATATCTCGAACTAAAATAAATGACAGATTTGTTATGAAAAAGTTTGCAATAGTTATAAAATGAATACAGTTTTTTAAATAAACTATTTTAAATAAATCTTTCTAATTAAATTTAAGGGAAAATCTTCGATTCTTGAAAGCATACTTTGTTCCAAGACCTGACGGCGATTTTTAAGTTTCTGTATAAGCGTTTTTTTATTTAAAAAGAAAATTTGTACAAATTTGTATTAAAAATGTACTTTTTACGAACTAAATTAAAAATATGAATTATTTGTTGCAACAAGAAACACTTTCCTGGTCAAGTACACTTTCAAGAAGAAAAGATTGTTTCTTATAAAATGAATTAAAAATATTTATTAAAAATTGGTCATACAACAACTTTTATTTATTGTGTAACGATTGGAAACCACCGCGCAATAAAGTTTTTAATTTTCAACAATATATATATAGATAATTACTCTCTAAGCTCTCGTTACTAGCTTATTGATTAAATTGATAACTAACGAATTATCTAAAATCAGCGTGATTTTCAAGAATTCCTGACATTGCTCATACAAAAGATGCGTGATTCTACATGTATTTTTTGCATAATTTTGCATAGCCAATGACGACTTTAAGTCTCGTTGCTTGTTACGTAATGAAAAAACGTACACTCCAGGTACCTTGCACCGTGTGGTACAACACCTGTGAACATATATTGTACCTCAGAGAAAAGTGCGTATTAGGGTCTTGCAAAACACCCAGAAAAAATTTTCTTCAATCAACAAGATCATTTTCTTCACCGCATTTAGTTGATTATAGAAAAAAATTTGGTTAAATGAACAAAATTTGTGTTCGGTTGAACAGATTCGTTTGCTTCAATTAATCAATCAGAGTTTTTGGTTGAATAGTTTTGTTGATTTAAAAAAAAGTTATTGATTCATCAAAACTTTTTGTTTCTATCTATCAAAATATATGGTATTCGAGACGTTAGAAAAATTCGATGTTTTTTTAATACAAAGCGTCTTAAAAAGACGAGGTTTGTAAATTGAGATGCATCTACAGTTTCTAAAAGCTTAAATTCAAGAAAATTTCCCGATTACGGCACCACAATCAAAATCTTCTTTACACCACTTCAAAAATCGAATTTTTTATGATATAAAAGTTTAAATCTGTAAAACTTTGAAACATTAAATTCTACTCTATTGGCAATAATTAAAAAAATGAAGAAACCCGAGAGTTCTGATTATTTTACAAAATTTGATTTTAGAAAAGTTATTTCTTCTCTAAATTCTTATTTTAAAGCTAGAAAATTCATTCTTCCGGAATAATCGTATCTTAGATTAAAATCTTTTTCTTATCAAACCCGATTTCTTCAACGATCAAGATTAATGAGACTAGCTTGAGTGTCTATTTGACCTGCAAAAGATTTATCTAATAACGTAACCGGTAATGGAGTATCGTTTCTAGATTGTTTTAAACTTTTCCACCATCTCATAAACATAATAAAATGAAAATAATAATACACTCCAAATACATTTCCTTCTCCCGATACTGCGTATTGTTACACAATTTGTCTAATTAATTTTTACATTTAAGGAAAACTAATAATAAATTAAGGTATATTGCTAATCATTGAGATCAACTACTCATGTCTTTTTTAAACTTTTTCGATTTGGCATTCACCAGATGGTTGTTACTTACAATTAGAAAGTGAAGAAAGTACTGGAAAGTTTAGGAAATATTAATAATCGCTTATCGTGGATAATTAATTCCTTTCATTAGATTATCTGATTGTGATTATTTTCGCTTTGAATTAAAAAAAATTTCTTCATCTATTATTATAGAAATCAAATTGAATTTAATGCTATAAATTAATCAAATAATATGCAGAATTATATTTTAAGAAAAATAAGCGGTATACAAAGAAATTGGTTAGACAAAAGTTGATCAGGACAAATAGGGACTTTGAGATGAACTTGCAAGGTTATTTGAAGGTCACATTGATTTTTTTAAAATAGGAACCCCAATTTTTGACATTAGATTATGAAAGAGCGGGAAATTTTACGTTCGAGTCAGTTTTCACGAGGTCACATAAAGGTTAAACCAAGGTTAAATGTCAAAAATCATGTAGAACATGATTTTTCTGTTTTATTTGTTTCAAAACGTTTGGGCAACACAAAACTGGGGTGAATTTAGAATCAACGACCTTGATCACCTTGACCTTGAGGACAAATTCGAAGTTCATTCGAAGGTCAAAGTGTGAAGTTTGTTGGTTTGGAGATTGTGAGTTTAAGGGTTTGGTTTCGGGTGTATTAGTTGAAGAGAACAAAAACTTTGACCTTCTAATGACCTTCCAAGTTGGCCTCCAGGTCAAAGTGTTCAAGCTCTTTGGTCTGAAATCCACCCCAGCTTTGTGTTGCCCAAACGTGTTAAAAAAATAAAACAAAAAAATCATGTTCTGCATGATTCTTGAAATTTGACCTAAATTTACCTTTTATTTGACCTCGTGAAAATTGACTCTAACTATCATTTCGGACGTAAAATTTCCCGTTCTTTCAGAATCTAATGTCAAAAATAGGGGTTCCCATGTAAAAAAATCCATGTGACCTTCAAATCACCTTGAAAATTGATCTCAAGGTCAAAATCGATTTTTGCAAAAAGATGACCCCCATTGTCCTGAGCAACTTTCGTCTGAACAATTTTTTTATGTCACAAAGTGTGCCCACCCTGTATAATAAAAACACGATTGGGGTTTTCCTAACTTCTGTTTCACGAAAATTCTCGAAGTAAAAAATCTGCAATTGAAAGACTTATATAGGCTTCGACTGAATTCACATGTCAGGTTTCAATAGTTAATATGTATGCCATTAAATATTATCATATTCTAGGGAATTAGCCACTTAGCTATGGTATTGATCAATGGATACCTTATGCACTAAAAGATTTAATAACTTTTAAATAAAAAATAAAATTCCTCAGATAAATTCAACAGAAGATTTACATACGCAAAACCATGACTTCATGTTTACAAAAATAGAAATTAAATCTTAATAAAAATTGTTAATGATTACTTTATATAATTATTAGATTTGTTAAATTAATTAATTAATTTTACGACTGTAAATAACAATAAATCTAAGAGAATTAGCATTTTAATTAATCAACATTATAGGGATGTTGGGGAGGTAATTCAAATTAATGAACGTTCTTCAGGAAAATAAATAATTCTTTAAACTTTAGCATTCACAAATTTTAGAAGAAGTTGGCAAGTGTTTAAAAATAAATGTCATGAATGGAATTAATTTTTAAAATAACATTCATTTAAAGTAAAAAAAATCAAATCAAAGAATAAAAAAAACTTTGCAAAATTTTTCCTTTTCTTCATACTAAATGTGTCTTTGGGACACGGCTTAATTTTAACCGATATTTCAAACTCATTTTCCGGAGTTAAAAAAAATATTTCCCTTCATACAAATTTGAAAATTCAAGCCCTCAAAACTGAATCTATCATTTGCAGTATATATTTAAATATGAATATCTAAATTTAAAAATATAATGCGAAAAAATAAAATTCTAAATTTGAATTTAGAAGAGTTTAAAATTGCAAAAAAAAAAAATTAAACTAGACTCTCGAAATAACCAGTAATTAAAATTAACGTATAATTTAAAAGTAGAGGACATCAAAATTACACACTTTTTATTTCGAGGTCTTCAAACAGAAAAAAATTCAAATTTAACATTGAAGATCGAAACACTGAAAACTGTTCAACTGTTAAGACCTTGGAATTTGACATTGATTCATTTGTGCATAACTTTAAAGGCTTTCTATTGGAAATTTAACGCATTTAATTATGAAGCCTATTCAGACTTTCGGTTGGAATTTGTACAATTTTGAAGAAACTAAATTTCAAACAAGATGGTTTTTAATACAAAATATTTTTTTAAATTGTATCTAAAAATTGTTTGAAATTAAATTCTTCATATTTAAAATTGTTCCTTCTAATTTATAGTAAAATTTCTTATATGATTTTCAAGGATTCTATTAATAATTTTATTATTCAATTTAAATTAATACTATATTTTAAAGTTGTGCAATTTATAAAGTATCAGAGTATGCAGTTTTAGCATTTACAATTTTAAATATTTCTACTAAGAAGATTAATATAAATTAATATCTTAATTAGGGCAAAAGCTATAGAGGTTTTAAGACAAAATGCTGCAAGATAAAACTCAATAAAAATAGTATAATACAGTATTTTAAATGATATTTTAAATTATAAGGCTTCAACTTTTGTGATCATTTTCGGATTTATTTTCAGTTTTTAAAAATGTTTCCCTGACATAACATAATATGACAAATTATTTTATAATAATAAAGATTTTTTAAAAATTAAAAATCCACTTTCTTAAGGCCCCCCTATTTCCAAAAAAGTTCCCAACGTACAAAATTTTGTAATTACACAATAGTTTCAATCAAATTTTATCTGTTAAAATAAAATACTAGTCATAATTAATTTTTTTTAAATAAAAATAGTAATTGTTTTAAAGAATTGACTGGCAGAATATTGCATGTCGCTAGCAGAGAAAGTGAAAACTGATTAAATAATAAATTATAAGTTCGAAGGAAAACGAATTTTGATACGCAATTAAATAAAATTCGGGTGGGATATTATTTTTTTTCGATATCATTATTATTGTATCAAGTTAATTTAATCTGGGCTATCGTTAGAATTTATAATGCTTGGATGAACATGGAAAATCTGAATCTGAACTAGTTCAGTAGTGCTCTCTATTTTATTATATTGCACAGATTGTTGCGTGTGACTGCATTATAACGAAACCACAGGTGCATGCATGTATTCTGAGCCTACTCGCAAAAGCGAGAATGTATCAGTTAAGATATTTGAGAAAGTCTAAATTTCACTGTATGATGTATATTGCAAGAATTATTTCGACATATGGAGAACAAATAAGGAGTGATAATACAATGTTTGTTTTTATAATCCATTGTTAATTTAAAAGTTATTTTCTCGAATACTTAAAGGGAGTTAAAAGGAAAAAATGATAAGAAAAAATTTATTCAAATAAAGAGTTCTAATTCACATTTAAGTTTAATGACCTGCTAGAGAAGATGGAAATTTCCGAATAAATTATAAAATGGGGACTGTGACATTTCGAAAATTAAATTAAACTCGGTTTGATTTGTTTTCCTAAAGACCGATAATATCATATGGTTAACATTTATCAGCGTGTCCAGCGATTCTTAGAAATAAAATTCAAGGACCTTTCCCCGCTTTTCAGGTCAAGAAATCAAGTTTTTCCAGGTCTCATTTTTTACAGTAAATAATAAAATAAACGTTCGTTATACATGTAAAAAAATTAACCATTTCATGTTTTATTGGCCAACAATTTCTAAAGAAGGCCCAACGATAAATAAAATAATTCTTAATTTTTTATGAACATAAGGCGTCTTTGTGAGATCTTTGTAAATATTTTTAAATCGTTGTAAAATCTTTAAAATCATTGACATCTTTGTGAGTTTGTTGGAATTTTTTAAGTATTACAAACCTTCGTGAAAGTTTAAAATCTCGGTAACATTTTTGAGATATCGTTTGGAATCTTTTAAAGTTTGAGCAAGATCTTTAAATTACTTGAAATCTTTGTGTAATTTTTTGAAATCTTAATGAAATCCTTAAAATATATTTGAATCTTCTAAAAAATTTTAATGTGATTTAAAATATTAGAAATACGTTTTCCTGTACCCGTGCTAAAATCTTTTAAGTCCTTGAAAGGTTTGAAATATTTTTTAAATCTTTTATTAATCTTTTTTACTGAAATCTTTCCTACTCGTTGGAAATCATTCCAATCTTTTAAAATCTTTTCCATCCTCTTTTATGGTCAATATTATATTATTAATAATAATATGAAGTATGTCAGAAAATTTTAAAATAAATTAAGCAATAGGACGAATTTAAAAAAAAATTGTCACGATCATTTAAATAAAAAAATGCCAACCCTTAATCTAAAAAATTTCCCATTTGAAGGAACAAAAACTGAGCTGCAAATAATTTTAAGCAATTTTAAGCTAAAAATATTAAAAATTGAGCGATAACATTTTTGTTATAAGCTGCATACTTCTTAAATTAAAAGTTAGATTATGTTCATTTTAAAACGTTTAAAAATCCTCAAAAAGCTTCAAAAATTCATTTTAAAATCTTGAAACATCTATTTTTTTGCCTTTATTTAAACTCTAAAATATTTTTTA
Organism: Druon quercuslanigerum; assembly: GCA_010014905.2. NCBI lineage: Eukaryota > Metazoa > Arthropoda > Insecta > Hymenoptera > Cynipidae > Druon > Druon quercuslanigerum. The sequence continues at coordinate 6,776 of JAAAKG020142934.1, forward strand.
AAACTTTTCAGAACTTTTTAAAATTATTAGAATTTTCATTTTTTTGAAATCCTTAGAAATAAAAAATATTTCTTTAAAATCTTTCAGATTAATTTTTGACAATTTTGGAAATCTTTTTAAAACTTTGAAAATAGTCTCTTAAAAAGCTTCTAAATTTTTTGCTCGAAATACGAAAAAAATTTTGGTTCGAATAGCCGGTTTTCTTCGGTATACGCAGATACTTCTTTTAAATTATTCGAAATAATTTAAAACTTTAAATTAATTGTAATTTTTTTAGATCTTTTAAATATCTCTTCACCTTACTCGAATATTTTTTAGGAATTATAAATGTTCAAAATGTTAGAAGCTTCCATTTTATACGCGTAAATTATTTAGTGTTAGATTAAAAAAAATTATTAAGCTTTAATTTGAAAAGTTTATAATTCAAAATGGTTCCTTTTTGAGTGTTTTAATTTGAGGTTCAGTTTTTATAACTTCAAATGAAAACATTTTTGGCTTCTTTTCTTTCCAAGAGAAAGAACATTTTCCAGTTCTCCGGTTCAACGGACACAAAGCGATAAAATATTATAGGAACAACAGCTTAGACCTGAAATAAATTTAATAAATAAATGAAAATAAATATAAAATATATAAAAAATATAAAAAATATATTAATATATAAAAAATAAATTTAATAATTTTTTTCATCATTACAGAAAATTCATTACGCAAATTAATTATGCAGAAAACGATTATAGGATAATCATCATTTAAATAAATAAAACCAACATCACTTGAAATCTTTAACATCTTCTGATTTCCTTTGAAATCTGAATTTCTTTAAAATCTTTGAAATAATTTTCGAACAAGATAACCGTTCAAGATCCAATAAATCTTAAAAATTTTTTGAGAATAAATAAAATCCTTTAAATTTTGTGAAATTTGTTGAAATACTTTAAAATCTCTTAGAATGTTCGGAATCGCTACTAATATTCCTTAAAACTTTATTTACTTTTATTTATTTTCCAAATTGCTTTAAAAAACCTTAAAATCGAGTTCAAAATCATTGGGTCTCTTCCAAAATTCTTTGAAATCCCCTGAAATTTTATAAATCTCTTGAAATTGTTTCAAATACGTTAAAAAAGCTTAAAATCCTTTAAAATCCCACGAAACCTTTAAAATAATTGATGGCCCTTCTATCTTGTGAAATACTTTTTAATCTCTCGAAATCTGTGGAAATCCTGAAAAAATATCTAACATACATTTTAATTTTTTCAGCCGACTGGTATCTTTAGAAATTGTAATAATCCATTAAAACAAGAATAAATCTTGTGGAAAATCCATTAAAGTTCTGTAAAAAATTTCAAATCACTCGAAATCATTTAAATCCTTAAAAATTCAATAAGATCCTTTAAATCTTGCAAAACTTCTTGAATTACCTTAAAGTTTCTTAAAATTTCTTAAAATGTTCAGAACTGCAAGAATATTCCCTAAAAAAATTATTCCATTTTATTTATTTTCTAAATTTCTCTAAAAATCCCTTCTGTGAATTCTGTAAAATCCTACATAGTAAAAACTTTCATAGACCTTGAAATATTTGAAATCCCTGAAAATAAAATTTGATTTTTTTTCTCTACAGTTATCTAAAAACTAAAATAAGTAGAAGTCATTTAAAATACTTAAAGATTCAATTAAGTTCTGTAAAAAAAGTTCAAATCTCTTAAATTCTTTTAAATCTTTTAAGATTCAATAAAATGTTTTAAATCTTTAAAAGTTCCTTCAAATAACTTCAAATCCCTTGAAATTTCATTTGTCTTATTTCCCAAAAAATGAAATCCTTCGAAATTTTAGAAATCTCTTGAAATTATTTGTAATCTGTTCTAATAGTTTAAAATCTTCCAAATCTTTAAAAATTCCATAAATAGATTGAAATAATTGCGAGTCCCATAAATCATTTTAATCTTGTGTAATTCTTAGAAGATTATTTGTAAATAATGCAAAATTCTTTAACATTACTTGAACCTTTTGAAAACTCTTGAAATTTTATAGACACTTTTTAAATAATCATTCACTCTAGAATTGCAAAAAAAATGTAAAGAAATTCATAATAAACCTATACTGAATTTCCTATAATAAAGTAAAAAATATTAAACTAAAAAAAAAATGTTTAAAAAAGGAAGATATTCTGCTTCTAAAAATAAGTGGGAAGGCCTGGCCTCCATGGCCTTCAACATTAAATTTGGGCAAATATAAATTTAAACTTTCTCATTTGAACACATTCAACACCTCTAAATTTAAAAAAAAATGAAATTTAAAAAACTTCAAAACCTTGAACGGTTTAACACTTTCAAAAACGCTTCTAAACTAGAATTCTTTTAAATTTTGAAGGTTTTAATAAACACACAATAAAACCTTTTCATACCATTTTCATGCTCAAATACAAATCCAAGTAAAAGTTCCACTTCTGATAATACAAAATGTCATTAATAAAAAAAAATTAAGAGTCTTTATCAGATTATTCATACACATAATACGAAAGCGTATAAGACTTTCGCTGTTGTTCTGGAAAATACCACTTGCGTCTTCATATTTCCTTTTTTCAGCCGAAGACTGTAAAACGCCTCGGCTATGAAAAAATCGTGACGTAAAGTCGTAAAATGTCCATTTATTAAAAGAATATTTGCACATTTTTTTGTCGAAAAACAGCGGAAAATTTCAGCCTGTCTCAAAAGAATCAGAATTCCAATTTATTAATTAAAATCATTTAGAGTCCCCAAAATTAAAATTTTTTAAATTAAAAGTTCCCTTTTGAAAATTACAGATGAGACAAATTAGGGGAAATATATTTTGAAAAACATTTTTATTTAAATCGTACATAGAAATCAAAAATTTATCGCCTTCCGCCCCGTTTACCTCCACCTCCTCCACCTCTTTGGCCTCCTCCACCTCTTTGACCACCGCCTCTTTGACCGCCTCCCCTTTGACCTCCGCTTTTACCCTTTTTCTTTCTACCTCTTTTTTCTCTCTTTTCGCGAATTAAACGAGCCTTCAAAATTTCCTCTGGCCTCTTCAATTCAGACTTTCCTCTGACCTTATCCTTCATTTTCTGGTTATGTCGAGCCCAGTGAGTGTTCGCTCCTGTTTTTACTGAAAAATAAATAGAAAAATAAATTATTAAAATTCAACAGGAAGTTCAATTGCCAGAAACGTGTTTCTACACTTTGGCACGTTTTTAATATTTAAAATATTTAAAATCACATTGATTTTTTAAATATTAAGTAAAAAATAATGTTAAAAATTAACGATTCATGAGATAAAAATAATTGCAAATAATAAGAAACTAATTCAGAGAGCATGGAAGATTTTCCAGATGTCATTCAGGATGTGAATTATGAAATATAAATCACTGCTCTCTACACTATTGCAATCTACATTTATCAGCTGATCTAGATTGATGATAGCTGATAAGATTTACATTTTTGATGAAAGGAAGTCTGTTCCGGCATTTATTTCTCCTGTTCCTTTCTATTTCATTTGACATTATTAAAGAGAGAATAAAGTGTATGATTATATAAGTGGCCGCCCATAAACAGCGTTACTAATGGGGGGGGGGGGGGGGGGGGGGGCGGGAAAAAAAGAAATGTTAGGGCCTCTTACATGGGGGAACGCTCCCAAAAATTTAGTTCGTTTTTTTTTTTGTTAGTTGTTGGAAAATACCGCCAGTTCACTGTTTATTTTAGTACAATAGGCCAATAAGTCTACATCAAGTACAACAAGTACAAAATCAGCAAGTGTTAGAAATTTAACAGATAGTGATTTGAAATTTGTTATGTTATTAATAATATTATTTTTAATTCTGTGAGGATATTGGAAAAATTTATAAATTAGTGAATTTACAGTAGTAGGTAACATCAATATTTGTATGACTACAAAAGTATTGAAAAAGTATTTAATGTTACATCAAAATATTGCTTTATTTATATATAGACAACACTTCATCTTAAAAACCGTTTTTTATTAAGAAAACGTCTATTTTGCTTTTTAATATAATATAAAAAAATTATGTTACGGTGATAGGAGAAGGGAGATAAAAAAGAAATGTTAGGGCCTTTTACATGGGGAACGCTCCCAAAAAAATTTTTTCGTTTTTTTTTTATTGTTAGTTGATGGAAAATACCGCCAAGTCATTCTTTGTTTTAGTACAGCAGGCCAAAAGTCTACGACAAGTACAACAATCAACAAGTGTTAAAAACTTTTAACAGATAGTTATTTGAAATTTTTTATGTTTTATAATATTATTTTTAATTCTGTGTGGATATTGGAAAAAGTTTTAAATTAGTAAATTTACAGTAGTAGGTAACTTCAATATTTGTATGACTGCAAAAGTATTGAAAAAGTATTTAATGTTACATCAAAATATTGCTCTATTTATATGTAGACAATGCGTCATCTTAAAGCCCGTTTTTTATTTAGAAAACGTCTATTTTGCTTTTAATTATAATATAAAAAAAAGTATGTAACGGTGATAAGAGAAGGGGGTAAAATGAAATGTTACCGCCTCTTACATGGGGGAACGCTCCCAAAAAATTTAGTTCGTTTTTTTATTGTTAGTTGATGGAAAATACCGCCAGGCCACTCTTTGTTGTAGTAAAATAGGCTAACAATTCTACAACAAGTACAACAAGTACAAAATCAGCATGTGTTAAAAATTTAACAGATAGTTATTTGAAATTTGT
>JAAAKG020142935.1:0-11490 GCA_010014905.2 Druon quercuslanigerum
ATGTCGGCAGTGGGAGCAAAGCAAGTAGGGGAAGTCGCGATATCCGGTAGTGCGATAAGTGGGAGGCTACTGTATTACTCAAATTTTTTTATCATTTATCATTTCTTATCGTTTTTCTTCTCATTCTTTCCGGTAATTTCTTATTGCTTTTTGATATTTTTCCGGGAAAAGAAGCAAGAAAAATGACATATAGGGTATTCCCGGAAAAACACAACCAAATTTTGTTTTTAAAGGATAAAGGATTTAGTCAATACATTTTCTAAGCTTATATTTTTTTTAACATGGTGGTATTATTGTAACTAGAGAACCCATAAATTAGAAAATTGATTTTACCTTTATTCCTGACATTAAGTTCAGATGAATTTCAGACATTATGCTTTTATTTGTAGTTTATACTTTTTGGCTTCTTTATTTACTTAAGTCGAAGATGAATATTGCAAACAAAGGAAAAATTGAAGTTAGAGAGATGCTTTAGCACAGACTTAATAGATAATTGAAAGTAGTTGGGTCGGGTAAATTGAATGTGAAGCGTCGATAATGAGAATACGAAATTGCACGTCGAGAGGAATTATTCTCGAGAGCCGTACTTAGGGCGGGCGAACGAGTTCCTGCTTGACTAGAAATCGCTTGGTAAGGAACTTGGGGTCTCCTTTCTATCACTTCCAGAATCCCTCTCCTCTATTCGTGGGCTGCACGCATCGTTCGCGAAGAGAAGCTAGGATCACCGCTTAGTCAATCCTCTTCACATCCCTGACTTTTGCTAAGCTCGACGTACATTTTTTATATCCACCGCAGGCTTCCACTCAAAAAAAAACCTACAAAAGTAAACTCCAGTCGAAAGCAGAAAATTGAAATTTCTCGTGTGTACAATTTCTGGCAAGTATTTAATTACATTTTATGATTGTCTAGACTCTACACGAACTCGATACACAAAAGAAGCTAGAAAAGAAGTAATGAGTGAGATTTCTCGAAATCGCTTGTTCATTTCGTAATGATTTGTGGATAATAAAAGTTTTTAAAAATACATTTTTTTTATACCTGAAGCCATATCTTTAAAAACAAGATCATAATGCATTGTTTTAGAACAGGTGTTAATTTCAAAAAAAGTAATTTTAGAATTATATTTTTTTAAGAGATCTTGAGTAATTATTTAATCAGAAATAAGTTGTGTTGAGAGAGGATTGAATTTACAGTTATTGAAGAACGGATGAGGTGTAATCCTTCGTGTTCTTAATGTCTGGGAATATGATATAGATGAAAGTGGCGAAAACAAGTCTACGGCAGCTTTCAATCCAGTGTTCTTTCATTATGTTATTTTTTAGTTTGATTTCTATAAAGTTCAGTGGTTCTATAAACTCCGGGAGTTCTATGAATTTTATGACTTCAAGGAATTCTCGGAAATTAGGGAATTTTATGAAATCGGAAAATCTGAAGGATTTAATAGAATAGGAATTTAGAGAATTCAATTAATGTAGGTGAATATGAAAAATTCAGATAGTATAACGAATTCTGAGAGCTCAGAGAAACGAGACAATTCAAGGAATTCAGATTATTTAGAGAGTTCATAGAACTCCCGAAGTTTATAGAATTCCCAGAGTTTATAGAACTCACTGAGTTTATAGAACTCTCGGGGTTTATACTACTTTCAGGGTTCAGTAAACTGCGAGAGTTTACAGAACTTTCACATACATAAGTACCGGAGTTCATAGCACTCACGGAATTTATAGGAAATTTATAACCTATTTGAAAAAAATCCCAGTTAGAAGGGCTCGGAGAAACCTTTTTTCTGGTATAAGTTGACAGCATGAAATACAAGGTATTTTATTTAAAGTATTGGAACAAATCAATTGCCGATAATTGTTCACAAATAAATGTTTTTGACATTAATAATACTAAAAAATAAAAAAATAATAATAGTAATGAAAATAAGTGGTAAAAAATAAATTCAAAGTGTTCAAAATTTAGGAGTTTTTTCAAACTGACAATCTGTAAATAAAGTTGATTCAGAATATAATTTCGAAAATAGAAAATATTAAAAACTTTAAAAACTGATCACTTAAAATGCAAAGGAATTAGAATCGCATTACCGCTTTTAAATAAAAATAATTTTTATTTTGATTTCACTTTAAACTCCATTGAATGTTTCGAAGTCAAAGCTGCTTAAATTGTAGAATTTAAATTTTTTTTAAATTTAAAAAAAAATGAGAATTGATGCCACACAGGACCCTGCACAAAATATATTGAAAAAATGCTACAGTCAATGGAGTTAAAACCATGTGTAATTTATTCTTTGAGGTGTCCTAAACAAAAGTTCTTATGAGCACTAGGTCCCAAAAGTCCTTAGAATTAGAATGACAGGCGCCTGAACGTCTTGGAATGACGATTTGATATTTGAAGATTTTTGGCACCCAGGTTGGGGGAGGAGGGAGTGAACTGATGTAAAGGATTTCTCTTGCGATTCCGCAAATATCTTATATGAACGCAACACAGCTTCTGCCCCCCCCCCCCTCAACCCCATCCAGTGTACCCATAGTTTTTTACGCGTGCTCGGGGTAGACCAATATATCGCTAAAACTCAGAGCAAAAAAGAAAAAGAACTCAGAAGAAAAAAAATATAAAAAGAAAGGTTGGTGGGTGAGGGTGCGGGCTGTGTTGTTTTTATATAAGATAACTAAGGAATCGCAAGAAAAATTCTTTACATCAACTCCCTCCCTCCTACCCTACCTGGGTGCCAAAAATCTTCAAATATCAAGTTGTAATTCAATGACCTTTAGGTGCCTGTAACTCTAATTCTAAGGACTTTTGGTACCTAGTGCCCATAAGAACTTTTGTTCATGGCACTTTAAAGAATACATTACACCTGGTTTTAACTAAAACGACTGTATAATTTTTTAATGTATTTTGTGCGGGGTCCTTTGGCTAAAATAAAGAAATTCATTTTTCATCATTTTTACCATTCAAAGTGTAAATTTAAAAAATTTTAAATCTCTAAAATTAAATTACTTGAAAAAAACTTTTAAAATAAGAGTAATTTTGAATTTTTTATCGAAAAGTTTTGAAAAACGCTATCGCAACTGAAGGGGACAAATTCTTTATATCAGTATTAACAGATTGTAAAAATTGTTATTTATTTACTTTTTTGTAAACCTGTCATATATAATAATTTAATTAATTATTTAAGTCCATTTAAAGTTTTTTTAGACTTTAATTATTGAAGAATTTGTTATTATGGATTTTAAAATTAATTATGTTTTATATATTGCGCAACAGAAGCCCAAGGATGCGTGAATTTCTTGCTACTTTTTAATTTGAAACTTTAATTTCAAAATTGAATTTCGAATTATCAATAACCAAAACAGTTTTTAGGGAATTTAAATTGTGAGCATAAAAAATTAGAATTGTGACTCCCGGAGTTAATACCATTCCTAAAGTTTCGAGAACTGCCAGGGTTTATACAACTTCCGGAGTTTATAGAACTCCCGCGGTTTATAAAACTCCAGAAGTTTATATAATTCTCAGCTCATAACTCCCAAAGTTTATGCAACTCTCAAACTCTATAGAACTCCCGGGGGTTATAGAACTCCCGTAGTTTATAGAATTCCCGAAGTTAATAGAACTTCCGGGGTTTATACAACTCCTGAAGTTTATCGGGCCGTTGAAAAATCATCAATATTAGTTTTTTTGTAGCGACAAATATGTCCTCTTTCATGTAAGGCCTTTCTTAAGGGCCCTTTCCAGGTTAAAATTTGAATTATAACTGTATAAAGTCGTGCCAAAAAACATGGGATATCATTCGGCTTTAAAGCACGTTAAATATTATTAGGAAAACTGTGTTGGAGATAGAAAATAAAATGTAAAGTTTGAATTACTGCTCATTGGCATTTGCTTGCAGAGTATTTGAGCATAATTTTAGCAAAACATAATGTGGAAACATATGGCGAGAACGATGTGGCGTTGACTATAGTTGGTAAACAGCTTCTGCTGCAATCGGGAAATGCGCGAAGTTTCGAATAATGATTTTGTTGAAGATTTATTGCAGGTAAACCCTTCGATGGTATACTTCCCGACGCGTATTGAAGATCCCACACGGGGGTCTTTTTGACCCCAAGCGAAAAAGGCTTTCCACAAAGAGACAATTCATTATTTTGAGTAGCTGAATTTTTCACACACTATTGGATAGTAACTATGAAGAATTTTGTACATTATTTTGTTAAAAATTTATTTTAAATATGAAAAAAGATATGGTAGAAGTTAAAGAATAGCAAAAAATGACATTTTTGGGGGGTTTAAGGGGGTACCTGGCTAAGATGGCAGGGCCATTTAAGTACCGCTTTCAAATAGATTTCCATGAATTTTAATGTCTGGGGTCTTTTCGACCCCAGTGTGCCATTGCCGGGTAAAGTTTACTTCCTCGAAATGTGGTGATGTGGCTAGCTATGTAAACCTGATAGCACGAATTTTTGGCTCTTCATTTTTTTTAATATGCATGGTGCTACCAGCTTTATTTCAAGCCAGCAGTAACACTCGAGAAATCGGTCAAAAAAGGATAATATCTGATAATATAATATCTCATAATAACTAATGTCTTATCGTCATAATTAAAAAAGGGCCACGAAGGGCCAACGGACAAAATATTAATTTTCAATTTCTCTTCCTAACATTAATAAGAGCCTATTTAGGGCTCACTTTCTATCCAAATATAGATTTTACTACTAAGCCCTTTTTATAAAATATACACCGGTGTTGCCAGTTTTAATTCAAGCCAGCAGGACCACTTGAGGAATTGATCAAAAAAGGTTTATATAAAATTCCCCCTTGGACAGAAATTTCCGGTTCATTTACAATTTGAGATAACCCTTTGGATCACTGCTCTAACTTCAAATTTTAAAAAAGTATGGCTAAGGACAAAAGGCCAGGACATGAATTTTCGGTTTTTCTTTCTGACATTAATTATGAGGCTTATATGTAGGGCTCACTTTCTGTTACAATAAACATTTACATCTGAACCCATTTTTTAAAAAAGCATAAAGAGGTGTTGGCAACTTCGAATAATGTCAGCAAGACCATCCGAGAAAAATGCTCAAAAATTGTTTTTTCTCAATTTTGCTATGACTGGAATTTGCGGCTCGAGATAACCCTTTGAATCACTGTCCTAGCTTCAAAATTAAAAAAGGGTCGCTAAGGGCAATGAAAAAAAATATTAAGTTTCGATTTCTCTTTCTAACATTAATAAGGACTTATTTAGGGCTCATTTTATATCCAACTAGGGATCAAGCCAGCAGCACCACTGGAGAAATCGGTCAAAGAATAATTATAGCAAATTTCTAGTTTAATATAGATCACTATAATCACTAATCCCCTTTTACAGTTCACAAATTATTACTATTTTATATTTTTTCCTTATTACTTATATATAAAATTCCTTTGATGGAAATTCTAACAATGATAACTGTTTTTAGCTATCTCTTACCGTTTACGAGATGCTTGATACTTATTTTAAATTTGGACCTTTTAAAGCAAATTTTAGATGCTTGTAATCGTGAAAATCCAGAGAATTTGATTTTCACCAGTAATTTGCTAAATTACAGAATTGAAAAAAAATTTAGATATGAATTGTAATCCTCTTCACCCAGCCATTGCTTTATTGCAGAGTTCGTGAGATGGGTCCTCGTCTGGGACTTGGTCGAGGTTAAGGTTTTCATAATTCATTGAGCGGGTATAGAGGATAAAAATTAAAAAACAAAAACATTTTTGCAGTTTTGCATTTAACAAATTGACAGTTAAAAAAATGAAAATTGATGTCCTGAATTTTTGCCCTTAGCGACCTTTTTTAATTTTTAAGGTAGGACATAAGTTTAAAGCGATTCCAGGAGCCTCAAATGAGCCGGAAATTCCTGTGAAAAGGGGAATTTAATATAATCATTTTTTGACCGATTCTTCAAGTGGTGCTGCTGCCTTGAAGTAAAGCTAACAGTACTGCTGAATATTTTATAGAAAGGGCTAAGTAGTAAAATCCATAGTTAGATAGAAAGTCAGCCCTAAATAGGCTCTTATTAATGTTAGGAAGAGACATAGAGAATTAATACTTTATCCCTTTGCCCTTTGCGGTATTTTTTAAATTATGAAGGTGGTATGTTATTTAAAAGGGATTCCTGGAGCCGTAAATAAGCCGGAAATTTCTGTCAAAGGGTGAATCTGATATTATGATTTTTGAGCGATTCCTCGAGTGGCGCTGCTGACTTGAAGTAAAGCTGGCAGCACGATGCATATTTAAAAAAAATTAAGAGCCAAAAATTTAGCAATGGGGCATTAAATTAGCCCTAAATCAGCCCTTAATGATGAAATAGGGGAGATCATGATCTGATGACCTGCTGCTGCCAGGTTTACATAGCTTATGTTGCCTACTGCTGAGCGTGAAAAAGGACATGAACTCGAATCGAGCCTAATCAGCATTTAAATTACATTTTACTATTATTTAAAACATATTTTAGTCCCATTAATCAGCATAAAAATGTAGTAACTATTTATTAATTGATATGCTGGCCAAATTTTGGATTTAATTCCAAATTTAAGAAAAAAATCGACACAGCTTTGAATAGATTTTCCGGTAGCCAGACTACTTTAATATTTAACCCTCGCCCATATGAGTCAAAGTTCCAATGTATGACTAAACCTCTTTTAGATATACACTCTAAAAAGTTTTTTTTAACATGGAAGTATCGAAATTATGGGGAAAAATAAAATCATCAATATATCAATTACATTTGAGTTGTCCCTTTTTGAAAAACCATAATAAAGTTATGACTAACGAAAACACAGAGGATATCTTCCATGAATAGAACATTAGCTTACACTATCCAACGAAATGGTCCTGCAAGCATTCCATTATCAAAGGGAAATGAGCCTTATTGAAATTATTCTTCTTTGTTACCCTTTATGCTTATATGAGAAGTAATAAGTATGAAAGTACACTTCTCACAGAGGAAATACAACAATTGCAAACTTATATGAATATGATGGTGAAGCTAATGAGAGCGGAATAAAATTTTTTAACAAATGGTTTTGGTTTTGCTTATAAAATATTTGTATAAAAATAATTGTAAGAAGAAAAAGCATCCAAGTCAAAGGATTTCTACCTATTTCTAGATTACACATTCCTTAAGAACAATGCGTCTCTAAGTCTATATAAGATCTAGAAAAAAATGCAGATCTCAGTAATGCTAAAGATAACGAACAACTTGACAGCTTACCGCAGATGCTTTGAAGTATACCAGGCACTGTTTAATGACATCCATGGTATCTCCAGTGAGACAAAAACTGATTCTGAGATGCCGCCCTTTGCGACCAACCACGGAGCAGAGTTTGGCTTGGACGAATGGGTTTTGTGATCTCGACGAAGCCAGAAGAGATGGTTGATAACGAGCGTCGCTCATTAGACACTGCAATGAGTCCATGGTTTTTCCACCTTAACACCTCGTGGGTTTCCCAGTTACTAGGAAGAGCCGCAAAAAAAACACAAACGTCCACATCTCATCCATAACATCTCTTCACGTGTTTTACCTAAGAAAATCGCAACCTGTTCCTTTCCTTCTCAGAACTCAGAACTAGTTTGTTTAATTGATGTTTTGTTTTGAGCTAAATTAAAACTGATCCGTTATGTATTCTCACATTACCCTCTTGCGATAGGTACGTATGAACATGATTAAGCTTCAGTTTTAGGTAAATTGTAGATGAGGAAGGGGCTTTCTCAACATTGGTGTATCTGTCCGGATCTAAAAACAAAGCACTGGTTCACTTCCTATAGTAGTGCCCTTTGTCGCCTTTATTTCTTAACCTTGTACTCTGTATTATTGCTGCAGGAATCGAAACTTGTCAAAGAGAAGCTAAAGCTAACCTCAGATTCACTGGCAACATCAAAAGATTCAGTGGTTTCGGAAATGCTTCAGTGAAGTCGCTATGAAGACCTATCTTCCGGCGGATATCGATTTATCCGCATGATTAAGCCCATGTCAGGACAACAAAACGATTCCATGAAACCACATTAATTTCTATCTATCACGCACGCACTTAACACTCAAAACTAGATACACAAATCCACAGGTGCAGGTTCGTAGCAACAGAAAATAAAAGACTTTGCAGGCTTCAAACTGTTATGGCTTAAGGCTTCTACTTGAAACTGCAGATATCATTCTGCATTTTTCCAGATATGGAATAAATCTTGGGCTTGGAAGATCCCAAATCTTGAGGTTCAATCACCGGTGGAGTCGTGTAACGGCTAATGAGTTCACAAACTTCATAGCAGAGAAAGCAAATTCCAATAATAAGGAAGGTATCCATTGCTGTTGATCACTAAACTACGATGAAAACTTGAATATTCAATTCATATTCACGAAGGTAACTCACATCCGCTAAGGGTTATTTACGAAGCTCATTATTCTCAGGTTCATAATTTGGATTGACGTCAATTATCAAAATGCGAGGACCATGTCCGTGGGTAACATTCTTACTGTACTGCGCTCGAATGATCGTTCATTTATCTGGTCAAACCCTGAAGTCAATCAGAGCAGATTATCCGCGGCACCGATACTCGAGAGGCACGTCAACGATATCGTGCGAATATTGCACGTACCACAAAGTCCAATACTGACAATACTACCACTATTTCCACTAGGACAAGGCCTCATCACATTAAACTTGCCATCGAAACCACTGGCAACATACGTTTTAGACGTAAATTAATTCCAGGCTCAAAATCGATGCTCCTTTGCAATTGTCGAGATATACTTGGACATCAGTAGGTCAGAAGGACTCACCATTAAGGACGTGCAACGTGGCCTAAGGAGAAAAGAGATATAGCGAGAAAGAGAAAGCGCGAAGGGAATGGCGCGGGACACTAGTAGCTCGCAACGGGCCAACGTATGACTACCGGATATTCCCGCCGTGAGGGTGCGCCTTCGCGGGGGATGGCGCGAGGGATGCTGGGCGACGGCGCGGCCCGCGGCGCCACCACCCTCCCTCCCGACAACCCCAACTCCTATGGAAACCCCCAGCCCTGACTACCCTAACAACCCCTAGCGAGAAAACCTTCTGCCACTTTTCGCTCTTATTCTTTAAACTCGTCTTCCTGCCTTCCTTCAATCTCCTCTTTTCTTAGATTTATCTTTCTTCTCTTTAGCTCCTCTCTCTCTCTCTCTCTCTCTCTCTTTCTCTTTCTCCTCTCCAAAAACTAGTTGCAATAGAAACATACTCGGGATACCTATTCATTTCAAGTACTCCGAAAGAAAGAACTCTTCCCTCAACAGTTAAGTAGGTGAATAGCTCCTCTGAAATATCTGTTATAAGTTCTTTCACGCACTCGAGTATACTTTTGTTACCGAGAAATGTTTTGCAGAAGGACACGTTACTCACCGAAAATAATTGTACAAATTTTGATTAAAGTCGATTCGAATGAGAGAAAAATAACATGAACCTGAAGACTTTATCTTCGCCACTGGTATAGGGCACAATCGTCTTCCTAACATGGTATTTCACTTTGGACTGTAGGTATAAGATGTGAGCAAAAATTTGTTTTGAAATGAAAATTAATAAACAAGAAAAGTACTTTCCAAATTAAGATGTTTTCAAGCTGCCAGGGTCGTACCTAGGTTGGCGACGGACGTCGGAGGCGAGCAAAAAGCCGACCGTCAGCTTAATTCTGGCCCAAATAAGGACAACAATCGGTTAAACTGGGTCAGATTGGTCGAAAGGACCCCAATAATGCGTTCGGCCCGACTCTTGATACAGCAGTCGGGTTGCTACAAGTCACTTTCATGCACCCGGCGGTCAGTCAAACCCTAGCCTAGAGTATGAGCAGACTGTCGGATAAACTTTGGTTCATTGTTAAAAAGACCGTGAAAGTACAGTCGGCCCGACTATGGTCTAGAGTTGGCCCATCCGTGAACCTCACATTTGCCTGTAACATTGGTTAAACATAACTTACTTCATTTACACATTATATACATTTCGTTCTTCCATATTTAAAAGCAGAAATTTTAGAGATAAAAATCGAAGCATTCAAATTTGAAGCAATAAAATTATTAACATTGTGCATTTTTGAATCTGGACGTCAAATTTATGGGATTAAAAAATCTTAACCAAAAATAGGAAAGTTTGATGGTAAATACTTGTTAATTAGATAAATTTTAAATCATAAACTTTAATTTCAAATCTAAAAAATAAATAAACTTTTTTAATTTGTGAAACAATATCATAATCAGAAATTTCGAAATGAAAAATTCAAAATTATTAATTAAATAATGTTACATATTCAAAATGAAACTATTTTACTATATAATAAAGTCAATTTTAAATCTTGAAAAATTTAAAAATTCCAAAAAACATCGAACACTAAAAATTTTTAAAGTAGAGTTTCCCAATTTTTTAAATCTCTTTCCAAATTAATCTATAAAGAAAATAAAACAATTTGCTTAAGAAAACATGCAAGAACTAGGCATTCAAAATTATATTATTTTAAATTTCCTATCTAATAATATTTTGAACTCAATAGCCTAATAAAAAATTTAAATCAGAATTATAGTAATCTTTTTTATTTTAAATCAGGCTTACAGTTTTATTCTAAATAAATAAATGCGATGAACAAAATGGCCATTTTTACTATGTTCAAATTCCCTAAGTATCATAGAGTAATATTAGTTAAAGATGCTCCAATATTATAAAAAAATCAAGAACATTTGTTATAAACAAATTATTTGTTCAAGGAATGTTTTCTACGATTTTTTATACGTTTACGTTTTTTTAGGTTATATTGCAAGAAATTTGGATAAAAAAAATATAATGATGCAGAAATTTCATCGTGAAATTATTATTGATAATATTATGAATAAATTTAATAAAAAAATCCATTAAGGAGGAATTTTTCGGCTTTTCCAACATTTTTGACAACTGTTTCGATGACAGATCCCCAAATAATACATATGTTTATTACATTTTTTTAAATGATCATGGAATGCATCAAAACATTATGAATTTGCTGAAATTATCATGAAATTCCCAATTAAAAATACTGTCATAAAAAAGCGAATTTTTCATCCACAGATGCCCGAATAATACGCTTGTTTGTTAAATTTGTTTTAAAAAACATACAATTTATCAAGTAATCATATATCTAATCAAAATTAATTAATTTTGTTGAAATTATCATGAAGTTCCTAATTAAAAAACTTGACATCGAAAAAACCAATGGTTATGTCGACAAATGCCTGATTAATGAATTTTTTCATTAAATTAAAAAAAAAAATCTGCCCGCACCGCGAGCACATTCTCATCGCGCGCTTCGCACGCGGCTCGCTTCGCTCGCAAGTTTGAGCGCGCACCTGTTGGATCTCGCACTTCGCGCTCGATAGTGTATTCACCACGCGCTACGCGCTCGGACACATTTGCCTTACGCTTTACGCTCGGTTCCTCTAGGATTTTGCACTTCGTGTGCTCGCT
>JAAAKG020142936.1:0-33618 GCA_010014905.2 Druon quercuslanigerum
TGAAAATAGTTTATAAAGTTTTAATCAGACGTTCACATTTGTTTAACTACAAAGACTTTCCAATTAAAAAGGTTTAATTCTTAGCGTTCAAAATCTCAAAATACCTCAATTTTGAAACTTGATTCCGAATCGCCTTGTAAAATCAGTTTTATTATTATTCAGTTGTTAATCCTCAATATAAGGTTTAATTTTTAAAATCATTTTCATTTATATTCACAGCTGATCAACCAAAAATATTTTGTATTCAAAATTGTCGGTTTCAATCACTTAGAATTTTTAATTTTTTAGGTCTTCAAAACGCCATTTTCAAATTGAACATTTTCGAATTACGCATGTTAAACTGAATATAACAATTAAAACATATAGAAATTCAACTGATTATTTTTTGAAACTCTACTTTTATACACAAAATTTGATTTTTTGAATTTTTTCCTACCATGAATCAGAGCTGCGCAGTTTGTTTGAATTTCCAAAATAGAAGATTAGCTAACTGTTCATCAAATCGGTCTGATATCTTCAGGGGCCGTCCAGAAATTACGTTTACAATTTTGAGCTGTTTATCCCCCCCCCCCCCACTTCAGAAAAGTAACGTAGCCCAAAATTCTCTTGAAACAGGAGAAATACGATGAGTTTTAACGAAAATATTAGAATAAATTGTTACAAATAAAATTAATGTAAACACCATTTTTAATTAAATACTTATCACTTTAAATTTCTAATATTTCAAGTCAAAATATATTACATTTTCAAAAAAATAGTTGAATTTTCTACCAACAAAAATTGTTTACTAAAAGAGATGACTTTACATCCCTAAAGGTGAATTTTCAACTAAAGAAAGTTAATTTTCAACCAAGAAAGATACATTTCGAATTCGAAAGGACAAATTTTTATCAAAAAAGTTTATTTTTTTAGGAAATTTTTAACCTAAAAAGATTCATTATCCAAACAAATGATCGAAATTAAAAAAAAAATATATTAAAACACAAAAAAAAAGTTGAGATCTGAAACTAACAAGAAAAAATAAATGAAGACAAAAAACCCAACTAAAAAAGATTAATTAACAGCGAATCGGTTGCATTTTTTAACCAGAAGTGGAATAGATATATTTTTAGTTAAACAAAAAAATATAATTTTACAAAAAAATGTTCACCAAATTGTTAAATATTCAAGCAACAATTGGAATTTTCGAAAAAAATGTTTAATAAGAGAGTTGAACATTCAACCCAAATAATTGTCTTTTAACCAAAAATATTAATGTTCTAAAAAGGGTACAGTTAAATTTTCAACCAGAGATAAATCTTCAAACAAAGGAATAAAAGTTTAATAATGTAATTCAACTTTCAACCAAGTAGTTGTATTTTGAACCAATAAGGTGCATTTTTAATTAAATATTTGCATCCTCAACGAAATAATTAAACTATCAACCAAATTGGATAGTTTTTAAATAAACCAGATGAATTCCGAATAAAAAATATAAGTTTTCAACCAAAAGTAGTTTGATTTTATAATTGGGTTCTATTAATTCAGATCACATTTAAGCGTTGCAGCACCGTTGCAGACTTCATTGTTCGCAAAATTCCCAAACTTTATTATCAACAGGAAACATACTAAATTACTTCCACTGACCCACACCCCCTTAAATTCAAAACCTAATATATGAACGTTTGATGATGTAGTTAGACTTTTTTTCTATTTGAATTGAAAATTTGAAGGAACGACTGCACAGCTCTGAAATAATGAACATACCTTTGGTGTTTGCAAAATCACGCCGAATGCACTGAAAGTATCGTAAAGTAGTTTTTCGTCGACTTCAGGATCCAAGTTTCCGATAAAAATATTGGCTCCTACGTCCAGATTCTTCTGGTGAGCACTAGCCTTATTTACCCTAATGGGCTTTCCATAAAGTTTGATCATGTTCATGATCTTAATCGCATAATCTGCGTCCTCTTCGCCCATGAATTCTACAAATCCATACCCTTGGTGCATTTGGGTGACTCTGTCCTTGGGCATGTGCACATTTACTGTAAAATGACATTAGCAATTAAATTTATGTTGCTACTTTTTGCATACAAATTAAGATATAAAGAAATAGGCATAAATTCTTACCAACTGGACCCGCTTGGACAAAAAGCTCCCACATCAGGGATTCTGAGACTTTGTCATCCAAGCCACCAACATAAATTGTGGCATCTATAAAAAATAATACATTTTAATATTCCAGCTTTCAAAATAAATAAATAGGTTAATGCTTAAGTATTAATTCATTATATTTGATTCATAATTGTACTAGTAAAACTTTTCAGTAAAGATTGTTGACGAATTTGATGTATTGATAGTTCTTAGCGTTTTGACGGTCTTGTACATAACCTCCAATATTATTTTTCCCGTGAATCTTGTTATTTACATTCTTTATGTATTTATTTAGGCTTACAATAAAAGGTGTATCAACAATTGAAAGTTACTAGATAATATTGTACAGTTTTTAGTGATAGAAACATAAATAAATAGGCCAACATGTTAAAGAACATAACCTTAAATATCATGCAAAAGACTGTTAATAACTCTGATAATACAAATATGAGATACAAATTATATTTTTAAAGAAGTAGGAAATATAATAAGCAATATTTCTTGTCTAAATACCTTGATTTCTTTCCGCAATCGGACCGGCTGCCATAATTAACGTTAAACTTTTTACATACAAAGGATATAATTCGTATAACGAAACGAACGAAACTTGAAACCTGACGAAACTCTGCAGACGCGTTTGTCTTGCGCATGTGCATCCTTTTCTTCGTGGGAAAATTTTAAAACAGAAAATAAGTATTTATTTTTGTATAACACAATCATTCAATGAAATAGTAGCTAATAAAATTAAATGCTCTTAAAAACGTTAAATATTATCAAAAGATAAATAATTTGTAAGAAATGTTCAATTTGATGGATTTCAGTACAGAATAAAAAAATTAACACCTTGGAAATGGATATATCTAGAAGATTCTTCAATTCTTAATGTGTATAATTTAGGAAAATGTAATTTTAAATGTGTTTTTTTAAGTATCCAATTTTGGTGATTTACAATGTTAAAACTATTCAATAACAATCACAGTTACAATAATTTAAATCTTCCCAATTCAAATATTTAAAAAGTTAATTATTAAAACTACAGAATTTCTTATTTTAAAAATCGAATTTTGAAAATACAAAATTTAAAATTATCGAAATTTGAAAATCTAAAGTTTTAAATTATTGTATTTTCAAGTTTTTAATTTTAAAGTTTTTGAAATGATCAAAATTTTGATCATTTTGAAGGCTTTAATTGAAGAAATTTTTAATATTAAATTCTTTAATTTTTAAAATTTTTATTTTAAAGATATGTTTTTTTGAATGCTTCTTTCTTAATACAGTCAAACCTGGATTTAATTTCAATTTCGGAACTGAGCGTGACATTAAATCCAGAGTCTCGCAACTATTTTGTCCCTCTCCTGTTTTTTCTCTTTCTAGTTTCTCTCTCTGTTTTTTGACGCTTGATGGAGCACCACACATTCTCCCGCAGCGTCTTTCACCCAACCCCATCGCGCGGCATCAATTCTCGGAAACATTAAATCCAGGAACACTAAATTCAGGTTTGACTGCAGTTCAATTTTTATAATTTGGAACTAAAAGCTCTTCATTTTTAGAGATATATAAACCAAAATTCTCAAATTTGTATAATTTTGAAGATAAAAATTTTAAGTGTGTACAATTATTATAAATCTTCTAATTAAAATGATTTTAAAATGTAAATTATCAAAATTGCAGAATTTTTCATTGTAAAACTTAAGCCTCCGTCTACACACAGGGGGTTTTAAGGCATAAACGATTGTTCAAACTAGAATATCTTGTTTTTGGAAAAGTATGGAAGTTCGGTACTTCTCTCTAAAATATCTATGTAATTGTGGTCTATTTTTGTACAATAAATATGGATTAATATTCAATATCCTGCTTTTTATATGGAATTACTTGCATAAATCACTGTCAAATATTCTCATATTTCAGGTCTTCAAATAATTCAAGTTTTTTAAGCCGCCGCAAATAGGCCCTTTTTGGGGGGGGGGGGGCATAGCCTAAGCTTTCAAAACCTGCAACGATTTAAAAAAATTGATTTGTTGTGAAATTATGAATTTTTTTAACAAGTATCGACTTTTTCCCCAATTTTCAATTTTTATTTAAAACATTTTTTAAAGACTGATATTAATAATAATCGGATCGTGTAGTAGATACCTCAAATCATAACCCTAAATTTTACTCAATTTTTTGAAAGCCAGAAACACTTCAAGAACTGAATAGGACTTCACAGTCCCTTGTATTTAAACGGAAGGTGGGAAACACAAGTGTGCAAACAAAGATTAAAATGAATTTGGAAATTATAGAATTGAAAATCATTCACTTTTCAAGATTTATATTATAAAGTATGAAATTTTGAAGGGCTTTTTAACAGTTTAATTTTGAAGACTAATTGATTAAAAATATTTTTAGACATTTATTTTGAACGCTTTTTAAATATTTTTTCACGTGTACTTCAATTTTAATGACTCATAACGGAAAATTCTTTAATTTTTAGGATTCGAAAATTGAAGACTTCAATTTTGAAGATGTATAAATAAGAATTCTGAAATTTGGATGATTCAAAGGATCACGGTTTTCAATTTCAAATCATCCAAATTCAGGAAATTTTTAAATGGAAATTCGTCAATTTCCAAGATTCATATTTTAAAGATATAATTTTAAACTTTTTTTCTTCTGAATAGTTCAATTTTGAAAATTTACAATTAAAAATGGTTTAAGTTTAACGGGTTTTAATTTAGAATTCTTATATTTTTAAGACTTACCATTGCAGATTCATTGATTTGGAATGTTTATAGAATAAAATAATGTAATTTTGGTTTTCTTTGAATACGTAGATCAATTTTGAAGATTTATAATGGAAAATTCTTAAACTTTCATGATTCGCAATTCGAGATTTTTTAATTTTCAAAATGTAAAAATCTGTGGTTGATTCTGAACTAATCTATTTAGTTGTTTTTTTTACTTTCTTTTTCTCCCTCTTTTCCATTTTTTATTTATTTGTCGCAAATGAGTCAAAAATTGAAGTTGTTTGGAAATCTAATTTTTTATTTGTGAAACTTTTGGAAGCTCATTGCGCATACAATTATGCATAAGAAAGTGGATTTTATTTCGATCCTAAATGAAAAAAAGGTATAAATTAAATTTCTGATGATTTTCATTACTAAAAGTTCACAGTTTTCAATTCTAAATCTTTCAAATTATAGACATTTTGAATAAAATAATCTTCAATTTTCAAAATTTATATTTTAAACATGTGTAAATTTGAATGCTTTTATCTTAATATTTCAATTGTGATGACTTAAAATTAAAAACTCTCAAATTTTTAAGGTATATAAATCGAAAGTCTTTCATGATTTTAAAGATCAAAAGTTCTAAATCGTCCAAATAAAGAGAAATTATGTACGCAAATCAGCAAAATTACAGAATTTTGCATTGTGAAACTTGAAAAAGAATTTTAAAAATATAGAATTGGTAATTATTCACTTTTCAAGATTTGTATCATAAAGTATGTAACTTTGAACGTTTTTTCTTAATAGTTTAATTTTGAAGATTCATTGATTTGAAACATTTATAGATTAAAATGATATAATTTTGAACGATTTTTGTTTAAATATATACTTTAATTCTAAAGATTTATATTGTTGAATTCTTAAATTTGTAATCTCAAATTTGAATGATTTTGAAAATTAAAAGATCACAGTTTTCAATTCTAATTCTTCCAAATTCAGTAAATTTTAAATTTATAATTACTAAATTTTTAAGATGTTTATCATAAAGTATGTAATTTTGAAGATTTTTTTTAAACAGTTTAATTTTAAAGATTTACAATTGAAGATTCATTGATTTGAACTTCTTATAGATTAAAATGATATAATTGTGAAAGATTTTTTTTCAAATATGTGCTTCAATTCTGAAGAGCAAACTTTTCAATTATAAATTTTCCAATTTCAGAAAAATTTTAAATTGATAATTTGTCAAATTTCAAGATCAATATTTTCAACTTTTAAAGGTATGTAATTTCAAACTTTTTTTTGGAACAGTTCAATTTTAAAAATTTAAATTTGATAAAATAAAATTTATTTAAATACGCCTATTTGAATAAAAATTTAAAATGCTTCTATTTTTTTCTATTTTATAATTTTACACAGGTTTTTCATTATATAAAAAGAATGATAATTCAGGTATCTTAGGTATTAGGTAACTTTGTCTAAATTCCACGACTTTTCCAGATTTCCCAGAACTTTCTGACAAGTCTATATCTTGTCTACGTCTTCCAAGTCTCATCGCAGCCCCCTAAATAAATAGATATAATAATGATAATAATAATAATAAAAATAATAATAAAGAGAAGAAATTTCTCAATAAATACAGTGTACAATGTATATTTTTCTTTCTGATCCATCTACAGACTTAATTACTATTTGAAAACTCGCTTTATTAATAAGTCTAAGACGCCTATACTCAAGCACTTTCATTTATGTAAATCTTCTAATAAAAAATTGATAAACACGCATTTCTATTTTCGTTCATAAAACACACGTGAAAGAATAATTTTATCAGTCGCATGATTCCATGAAAGAATAATAATAATAAAATTACAAGTTAGATAATATAAAGTAATTGATTTATGAAATAATCTACAAAAGGGTCCTCCTTTGAAGTCGATTATACAAACATTACCACTGACACACGCCGCTGTTTCTTTTTTGAAGTACAATTACCCCAGTCAAATAACTAAATAAATATTCTCGATTCAAGTCCAAAATTGAGAAAGATTCGTTATTTCCTTTCAAGAAAAGTAATCGCATTGAATATGTGTAATCAGTGAACGCCAGTAGAAAATACTGTTGACATTGCATTGTAAACTTGTTCTTAAATTTATGAGTTCCGTATACCAAGTGCCTGCTCGAGTTCCGCCCGCTTTTGCTGCACTTTCGTGTAGAAATACCGACAAACGGCTTCTTGAGCCCAGGGTTGGAAATAAAATTCGGCTCTCCTTTCTTCCTCCGGGTTTCCCACCACATCCGTCATTGTTTTCAGGTCTCTTGTCTGTGATATGATCCACTTGTTGATGAACTGCTGCGGATCTTTGGCAAAACTTAGGAAAAATTCCCGATTCGTTTTCAGTTGTGTGATGGTGTCGACTGTTTCGTGAATTTTGTTGTCCAAGCTTTGAATCTCCTGCTGACTTGCTGTCGAGAGCAAGAAGTTATTCATTTGTGTTTTTAATGTATCATCAACTTCCACATCAATGTCGTAGCAAGCCGTTTGCTT
This sequence comes from Druon quercuslanigerum, assembly GCA_010014905.2. Classification (NCBI taxonomy): domain Eukaryota; kingdom Metazoa; phylum Arthropoda; class Insecta; order Hymenoptera; family Cynipidae; genus Druon; species Druon quercuslanigerum. Next base: position 7,384 of record JAAAKG020142936.1, read on the forward strand.
AGTTTCGGTTCCTAAAAACAAAAAAGTCAAATATAATTGAATTAAGTAGCTTAAGCCTCACTTTTTTCGCGCTTAAAGGATAACAAGTTCAGGATAAATTCATAAGACCTCAAAACAATTAAAGTTAAATTCCAAAGAATTCAAATCAGTTCGCACAAATTTTATAAATCAAAAAAATCCCACTGATTTCCGTAAAATTGAAATTACTTTAGATGTATTTCAGATAAACGAAAAGAATTCGATGAAATTCAATCCCAAGCATTCAAGAGGCTCTTCAAGAAAGATCAAGTCTCTTCAAATCTTTAAACTCCTTTTAATTTCTAACACAAGGAGTGACTAATGACTACAAAAAAAACTCAAGCTATACATGCAAAATATTTGGAACAATGTTAAAAATCGAAAAAATTCGAATAACTACAATAATTTCGGAGTGAATTGAGAGAAATTTAAAGGAGATGAGAACAATTAGATGAAATTCGTAAAAATCAAGATGAATTTAAAAGCAATTAAGCGAATTTAATACAATTCAAAAATATGAAAAAGTTAATTGAATTGTGTAGAACTGAAAGAATTTAGAAGAATTCAATTTTTTTAAAGAATTTAGGGCAAAATACAAATAAATTTCAGAAAGTACTTGAAAATCTATTCAAAATTTTGAAACCTTACGAAATCCCTCACTTCTTGTGCATAAATTCTTTGAAATCCATTACAAAATTTAAATTCCTTAAAATCATTAAGACCCTTGAGAATCACTTGAAATTGTTTAAATCTCTTGGAAATGCCTTGGAATCTTTTATAATATCTTAAAATTTTCAGTCTTTGAAATCTTTTCAAACTATTAAAATAAATGAACAAAATATTTAAATATTTAAAATCTTTTAAAATCATGGGCAATTTTTAAAATCTCTCAAAATAACCAAGGACATAAAAAAAAATACCTTAAAATGTTTCAAAAGGTTTGAACATTTATTGATTTGATCACTTGATTCTCCGCATCAAATAAATAAATAATTTTAAAAAGTAAGAAAAATCCATTTCATTAAGAAAATTTAATAGAATTCAAGTGAAATAAAAAAATTGCAAAGAATCCCGAAGAATTACAACAGTTCAAGATATATAAGAATTCAGGGCGAATTCGAAAAAATAATGTGAAAACTCATAAAATCTTTCAAACCCTACGAAATGACCTCATTTCTCTTAACTAAATTATTTAAAATCGACTAAAACATTATTAAATCCCGTCAAATTATATGAAATCTGGCAATATTTCCTGAAACCCGGAAACATTGATTAAAGTACATTTAAAGCATGAAAAAAAACTCTTAAAAGAATTTAAATCCTAGGAAAAATGATAAAATCCTCTGCAATCTTTTAAAATACTGTAAGTATTATAGTTACTGGTAAATCGTTTTATATGTTCTGAAAATATAGGAAATTATTTACCCTAAAATATTTCAAACCCGCAGAAATCCCTTCAAATAATAAATAATGTTGTCAAAATAATGTTAAATATTTTTAAATATCTTAAAACCTTCTGTAAGATCGTTCCATATCTTCCGAAATTCTAAAAAATGCATTATCCTAAAATATTTTAAACGCTTTGAAAACCATTCAACTTAATGAAATTTAATAATAATTCCTTGAAATCTTAAAAATATTTCCGCAAAGATTTAAAATCCATTAAACTATTGAAATCAATTAAATATTACTTGGAACCTTATAAAATAACTCAAAATAACCTTAAATATTTTAATTCCTTTAAAATATTTTTAAATCCCTTGACAGTTTTTAAAGCTCTTGAAAATACCAAGCAATTTGAAAATATTAAATAAATTAAAATAAATAAAATAAAAATTAAATTAAAATAAATACAAACTTAATTTTTTTAGTCTATTAAATTGACTCGTATTGAGTAAATTTGAAAGAGTTTAAGTGATAAATTAATAAGATAAATTAGAATATAGCAGGATAAATTAATAAGAACTCAGGGAAAATTTTAAATCTCTTCAAATTTTTAGAACCCTACGAGATACCTCACTTCTCGAGAATAAATTCTTCAATATCCACTAAAATATTATAAAATCCCATGAAATTTTATTATGGCATTTCCTGAATTCATTTATTTTTATGTAACAAACGATTTTCAAAAATTTTTAGTATAGAACAAAATTCTGATGATGAATGCTGTTACGTAGAACATCATTTTGATTTACAAATCGAAATTTCAAAGATAATAAAAAATGGTACAAAATCATAATTTTATTTTTGTAATATCCTTTTAAGGGGTCTTTTAGGAAATAAAAATATATCCAAGCTTAGAAGGAGAAGACAAAATAACAATAATTGTGATTTTGGTGTACCATTAAGTAAATAATACTTGCCCAGCTTCAAAAAATTTGCGTGTCACGAAAGATTTTCAAAAATTGAAAAGAAAATTCTGATAATGAATGTAGAATATAGATCATAAAACATTTTCATTAACAAATCGAAGTTTCAAATACAATACAAAATAGTAAAAAATTATAATTTTTGTTATTATCCTTTTCAAGGATCTTTTAGGAACTGGAAACATATTACTTTACTTAATTATATGCCAAAATCGCAAGTAGAGGTATTTTGGCTTTTTCTTCTGAACTTGTATGTATTTTTAGGTCCTACAAGACCCATGAAAAGGACAATTAAAAAATTAAAAATTTACATTTATTATTATTTTAAAAACATCGATTTTAAAATAAAAATTATATTCTACGTAAGTACATTAATTAGCGGAATTTTCTTTTAAAGGAAAATTGCTTGAAAATCTGTTGATTCATCAAAATAAATCAATTCGTACAGTCCAAATTAATTCGATGAAGAAATGGTGACCGAATATTGAAATGTATAGAAAAAATCACTCTTTACAGAATTTCAAACTTCAAAAAATTGCTGCTATCTGAAGCTATCATTTTGAAAATCTGAAATAAAAATCATGAAGACTTATTTTGATATGTAAAAAAAGATTTTTTTTGCCATAATCAAGATTTAAAAATTACAAAGGGTACCATAGGGACCAAATCTTGAAAATAGGGGATATAGGGGCCAGTCTGAGAGGCCTGATAGCTTTGAACATCAAATACATATATGAATTTATAAAAATTAACACTGACCTTCAACACTAATAACGTGATTGATGACGATAGGATCTGGGGGATGAAGCAGTGGATTCAAGCGTGACGGAATTTCTGCAAATTTCATTCGCGGACAAGTAAAAATTTGTTCCAGGTATTTATCGCAATTGATATATTCCCTTTCGTGACCATCTTGTAGTTTGTGGGTTTTTATATATTGCCACAAAGCAGAGATGATTACTGGTCGGGTTTGAGTGTGAACTCCAAGTAATCGAGCGAGGCGGGGGTCCAGTTTGAACTGCAATCAAAATTATTAACAGATTAGAAAACAAAAAAAAATCGAAAAAATTAAATTAAAAATGCATCAAAATTTTATGTTCTCTCGAATTAGAGAAACTAAGAAAACTCACAAGGAAAGGAAATTGATCATACAAATCTAACGAGGTGGCCGTTTTAATCAAAGAAGTAAATCCCCAGTCATTTCCCGGTTTGCAAACATTTTTCTCGGCAAATGAAATTAAAAAATTCGAACTCTAAAGCTAGAAAATTTTCCATTTAAAGGAATAAAACCTGAGATGCAAGTGATTTCAGGCAATGTTAAGTTAGAAACATTAAAAATTGAGCGATTACATTTTTCTATAAACTGAAAACTTCTTAAATTATAAGTTAAATTATTTTAATTTGAAATAGTTTTTAAAATCCTTAAAAAGCTTCAAAATTTTATTTCAAAATCTAGCATAATCTACACGTTGTTTTAGATCGTCTTCATTTTTTTATTACTTTTAAAATTTGTTCAGAACTTCTAAATTTGAAAAAATAAAAAAATCAATTTCAATTTTCCTAGGCATCTTAAGAAATTTTTTTTATTCTTTTAAAGCCTTTCACAATTCTTACAAGACTTCTAGATTTTCGGTTTGACATCTTCAAAAATCTATATTTTTTAAATCAGGCCATGCCTGGCCGTTTCCACCGAAATTTCACTGTGACTATTCGGATTTTGTCAGTATGCGGGGACACTTCGTTTAAATGATTTGAAATAATTTCAAACTTTACATTAATTTGGAATTTTTTCAGAACTTCAAAATAAATGTTCAACTTGCTCGAATTTTTTCTAAGATTAATAGGTCTCTTGTCTGTTAATTTTTGTTCGTACCTGACGTAGATATCAAAATCGGTTTGTAACTTTGTTAAAGGAATACATAAAAACGTACCATTTACATACAAAACATAAAAAGCCAATTAAAATCTAAAATTTCAAATGCAAAATTTTCCACATCCTCTATAACAATTTCAACTAAAATTGTTCAAATTTGATCAACAGATTCTTGTTTTTTTTTCAATACAAAAGAATTTCGTAATTAAACAAAGAATCATAAAGCAACCAGTATATTTTATTTTCGAGAATCGAATGATCAACTTTAAGGACAGTATTATGAATTTTAAATTACCTGCAAGGGCTGATAGTCCAGTAATAGGAGAATTGTGCATCGGACATTTTTATCCCCAGGTCTCTTGACCTGGAAACCGTCAGTTTCTTGGGTTGTTAACGTGCGATGCCATTCTACTAAATGATTGTCGGGCCCGTACAAATCCTTATCTAACTCGATTACCAGACTCTTGAAGAACGACGAAAATTTCCGTTTTACCTGTGAACAAATTAATTTTAAAGAAATCAGGTTTCAATGTTCATACACTTTTTCTTTTAAATGAAATTAATATATATACGTAGGTACCATAATGAATTCAGTATGAAATGTTTTAAATTCTAAAGATTTTAAGTCAAAATATGTGAATTTTCAATCGAGCAGTTGAGTTTTCAACCCAAAAAGATTAACTTTATACCAAGAGACAATTTCTAAATAAGAGATGATCTTTCAAGGTTGGATTTACAACCAAACAGTTTAACTTTCAAACAAAAAAGAGGCGAATTTTCAATAAAACGCTTGAATTTTTAACCAAGTAATTTATTTTTTAACCAAACGGTGAAATTTTCAAACAAAAAAGATTCAACTTCAACTAAAAACAGTTGCTTTTTTAAACAAATACTTCAACTTTCAAGCGAAAAAGACGAATGTTTTATAATAAAGTTGAATTCTCAATAAGAAACATTAACTTGATACCAAAAGATATTAATATCCAAAAAAGCAGTTGAGTTTTCAATCTAAAAAGTTCAATGCTTTAGAAAAAAGTTGACTTATTGCAAAGATGAATTTTCAACATAAAAGTTAATTTTCAATCAAAAAAGAAGAATTTTCAAACCAAAAAGAATTATGTTCAACTGAAAAGTTGCATTTTAAACTGAATAGTTGAATTTTTAAGTCAGAAGATTTTTTTTCGAAAAATGATGAATTTTCTATAAAAAAGGATTAATGGGATCCAATGCGCTGCAATAGACCATCTATTTTTTCAATGCAGCCAAAATGGGAACTCGCAAAATCAGGAAGGATTTTTAAGATGCATTTTAATTTCTGTTTAAAAACATTTTTTTTATCATTTTGCATAGTTTAAAATGATTATTGGATAAAATTTATTAGTGAATAAAAACAATTAAGATTGATAGAAAACTAAGTGTTACTTTAATGGACTTACCTTGACATAAAAATGAACTTGTAATCAATTTCTAATAATTTATACATGAAGTATTTACTATCTAAGATATTATAACCTAAAAGTTAGGTTAGAATTCGTATTTCATTTCTGATCGTCTATAATTATATTTTTTTTTTTGAACCAAATATTTTGTTATATGCAATAATTAAGTTTAACTTCAGCTTACGGCGTGTTCAAACTTATATGACATACAAAAATAGTTATAGTCTTGTCGAAAACAGTTTTAACACGAAATGTGTTTTTTCACTGAATACGACGAAAATTCTGTTTGCAACACTTAGTTTCCGACAAATATTTATTTTTTGTCTACCCTTATTGTTTTAAACTAGCAAATATAACGGTAAATTTGTTTTTAAGTCCAATTTAAAATACAACTAAAGAATGCTACCTGGTTTCACGAGTTCGCGACACCAGCGCACCCAGGTTGATTTTTCAAGCTAATGATTTCAAATCAACAAAGAAGAAGTTTAATTTAGAAAATAGATGCATTTTCATTTTTAAAAAATCATTTCATACTAAAAGACATAAATTTCTAACAAAGGAGTTGAGTTTTCAAACTAAGAAGTTCAATGTTTTAGAAAAAATTTTACTTTTAAAGCCGAAAATATGAATTTTCAACAAAAAAGTTTATTTTCAACTAAAAAGTTGCGTTTAAAACCAATTAGTAAGGCGCTCCAAAAACGAGATAAGGTTTCAACAAAATAGTACAATTTTTAACCGAATAGTTAATTTTTAACCAAATAATCGAATTTTAAAACAAACTTTAAACTTCAACTAAAGAGAATTGCATTTTCAACAAAATAATTGAACTTCGAAGCCAAAAAGATAATTTTTGTAGAAAAAGGTTGAATTTTAAAGCCAAAAATACGAACTTTTGGAGCAAAAGTATTAATTTTCTACCTTAAAGATAAATTTTTAATCCAACATGACGTATTTTATACCAAAAACTACAAATGCTCAATAAAACAGTTGAATTTCAAAAAAAAGGTGAGTTTTTGACCGAGAGAGATGAATTCTGAAGCAGAAATATAATAGTCGGCTTTTCAAGCCAACAAGAATTAACTTTCAGGAGACGAAAAGGAATCATTGGAAGAAAAAGGGATGTGAAGTCTGTTTTAGTGAAATTACCTTGTTAGGATCATTCTTAGTATCATCTAAAAGTCTTCCTTCCACTCTCAGCTCCCAGGAAGCAACACAGCCTTCTTCACCTTCTCCAGGTTCCTTCGCTGGATAGAAAGTGTTGGAAATAAATATTCGTAGCTTTCTTTTCTGCTTCATGGGACGTTTTAGAGCCTCCTGGATATCCAGACGTTTTCTCATTATGGTCGCATCGAGTTTTCGCTCAAATGCGAGAAGATCCATGTATGCTTGCGACTCTGGTACCAAGTCGCGCACTTTTTGCGGCAGGATCTTATCCGCGAGCTTTTTCTTCTTCTTGGATGTGGAATGTGAAAAATCACTGTTCCAAAAATACCTAGATGAGTTTTTTTGGAAATCACAGGTTTAAAAATTAAAAAGAATTTGGAAAATGTCAAGCAGTTGTGCTAGGCCTTGATTTGTGATGAAGTCGACGTGAGTTGTTGAATGGTGATCTGTAAATCTCAAGAAAGAGCGACTAATATTCGATTCAACCTAAAATTTCTTTAGAAGCAAAAGAATCGACCACAACTTGAAAGCGTGGAATCAACCAGTCTTAGGAAATAGAAAAAGGATTGAAAAAATCAGAGTATCTACCAGCCGGACGATTTTAAATTCTAGGTTTTCTCTCGATCCACTTTGTATTTTCCCGGTCTAGGAATTTTGACATTTCCATGTCCGAATTACAGTTTGTCTTCTCGAAAATTGTCCTGTTCGAACTCAAAGTGAACACTTTTCTCCGAAGTTCACTCTTCCAGATCAGAATTATGCTTCATTATACCGACTTCTTTTTTATATCCAAGTGTAACTCAGAATTTTAATTCTTTTCGAAAATTCCCTGTTTAAGTTCAGAATTACGGACATTTCTTTCAAAATACCTTGTTCCAAATCATACTTACAGTTTCAACTTTTTTTATTTTTAATATTCATTGTAGTACAATCGAATGAAAATTCGCTGTCACTGAATCAAATAACCGGGCATTCACCGTCAACAAAATTATCGGCCTTTTCCCGATTTTCCGCACAGGTAGACACACGGATTTAAAAGTGTAAAAGATATAGAGAGAAAAGAAGTAAACGGAATTTGGTTTTAGGATTTGATTTTATGAAATAGAACTGCTCTTCCTTGACTAATGAACGAACATGGATATTATTATGAAACGAGATATTATTACCACCCAATAATCAATGAATGGAAATGAAAAATAAACAAAATGGTACTTATTTTAGATGATGTATGCACATACGGTTTTTGTTGGGACATGGGAATGCGTTGATCTGCATTTCTTTTTCCACCTGGAGGAGTTGGCATCGGAGGCTGCCGCATTCCTGCATAGGGTTGACTTGGTCTCATTATACCTCCTGGTCCAGGTCCTGCGGTTCCCATTTGAGGAGGTGGTGTAAAACCCGTTCTCTGCTGCATCTACGAATCAAAATTGTACGAAATTACTTTCAAAGTTCATTGAAATTTTATTCTGCTAAGTTTCCTCGTAAAATTCCACAGAAATTTAATGGTAAAAAGCATAAAATTACAAATGTCAGGAATCACAGTGCAAAAACTGCTTAAAATATGAAAAATAGGGGGAGAATAGAAAACAGATTAATTATTTATTTTTACACTTAGAAAAAAAAACAATCTTTTTATAAGAAATTGTATAGATTTGCGATGTTAAATGATTTTTTTACCTATTTCTGCTATTAAAGAATTTATTGTTTTGATTTGATATACTTAGGTAGCTGAAAATCCATTTATGGCATCATAAAAAGGCCAGCTAAATATAACATTTGTTAAACAGACCACTTTTATGTACTTTAAATCGACCTAATAAGCAAGAATATTTCGTCTTCTAAAAATTCCTTGATTAATGGTTCAATCGTGATACTTCTATGTTTATATAAATATTTCTATCTAAGCTTTCTTATCTTATCATGCATTACTATACCGAATACTTTAAATGTAAATTGAATAGAACTCAAACTGTTTTAAAATCTATTATAACACATTTTTAAATATTAAGAGTTCTACAAATTTTAGAAACACAATCACTTGAAATTTTTTGGAATCATTTAAAGTATCCTAAGGTCTTAAAAAATTTGTTTAATTCCTTCATATCCCTTGAAAATATTGAAATCAGTAGAAAACCGTTGAAATAAAATTTAAATTATGCCCTAAAGTTTTCTATAAATCCGTTAAAATCCCTTGAAATCGTAAAAATTCATTAAAATAAGTGGACATCATTTGAAATTCCTTAAATATGTATTGAATTAAAATTATTCATTAAATTTATCTTTGAAAATCAATTTAATAAAAATATAAGCGTGTGAATCTTGTGTACATGAATCTAGTTTGTTATTTTCTAATACTGAAAAATAAAGCATTTAAAAATCCATACGTCATTTTTAAATATTAAGAGATCAAATAATTAAAAAAAAATAAAAACTCTTGAAGTTCTTTGGAATCTTTTAAAATAACTTAAAATCTCCAAACCCCTTTGAAATTCGTATTTCCGTCATATCCCTTGAAAATGCTTAAATCCGTAGAAATGCCCTAAAATAAAATTTAATTTGTTCGCCAAAGTTCTCTAGAAAATCATTAAAATCCCATAATATCCCTTGAGATCGTTGGAAATAGTGAAAATCCACTCAAATATCTAGAAATCATTTGAAGTTCCATGCATATCAATTGAAATTATTCTTTAAATTGCACTAAATAAACTATTTAAATAAATGTTGCTAATAAAACATAAACTATTTAAAAACCCACAGCATAAAAATTTGTAATCATTAAGAGCACTAAAACTATTTGAAGCAAGTTAAATAATTAAAGAAATTATTAATTCTAGTTAGTAAGACATGTTTAAAAAACTCTTGAATTCTTTATATTAATGTTTTCATGGAAGCCAATATTTTTTACTTATCTGTAGATATTAATCAGATAAGAGATCACACTTTATTTGGAAACAGTTAATTGTTTCCAAAAATTAAAAAAAATATTTTTTAATCTTTAATTAAAAATTGTTTATCTTATGAAAAAGTAAAAGCCCATTTGATAATTTAGAAATTGCATCTACATGTAACATTACCTACGTGTTTACAAAATTTGTAAATGTACTAAGTTTCTTCATTTAAGAAGAACAGGTTTGTTTGAATTTTGATAAATCTTCAAATTAATTAAATATTATATGGAACGTACATTTGAAGAAAGATATTTAATATCTACTAAAAACTATGCTTGAATTTGCCGAACTGTTAAATTTCCTTTTAAGTAGTTAATAAAAATTGTTTAAATTCCAGAACTTATTAAAAGTTGGAATTATTGTTGAATTTGGGTATAATCAACCAATAATTATTATGTTAATAATATAATAACAATCGTTAATCAAATTTAAACTAAATAGTCTTTGAAGTGGACAAAGAGACCATCGAACTTTATTACAGTTAATTTATGTAGATTCAATAAATAACTATTTTAGATCCAGAGTTTTATTGATAATAATAGATATTTCTGGAATAGAATAATTTTGTAGACCTACAAGGAACAATTGCATTTTCAAATATCGTATATTTAAAGAGAAAAGAGGAAAATGCAGGGGAATCGGGTAAAGTCTGTGAACCCTACAATGTATTTAAATAGAAAATGAGATGGAAAAGACAAATGTGGAATTCCAATACAAAATACGCACCGGAAAATTGGGCCCAGAATACTGACGCAAATTCGGCGGCACAGATGGTGGAGGATACCTTTGTGGTGGTGGGCCATTGCTTCCCGTATTCGGAACAGGAAACCTCTGCGCCATGTTTACTTCCTATTAATCTGCACATAAAAATAATTAAAAATTTCTCAAGAATACGTAAAATGTGACTAAAAAATTGTAACTAGCCTCATCAAATTCAAGGGACCGTGACTAAATTAAGCTAACAATAGGCATTAAGTTTAATCATGAGTAATTTTTACGATGTTCATCATTATTATGAATTTCACACTGTAATAACATTTTACTTTTTAAAAGAAAGTGCTTCCTTGATGCATTTTTGAAATAAGATCATAATTCTGAACAAATATGCCTTTGTACTCGTACTCCGATTTGGGGTCAACATAACCTCAACTAAAAATCAACTTGTGTACGTCAATATTTCCCAAATGTACAAATAAAGTTATTTTCTGAGTTATGAGTAGGAAAATAAGTCAATTATTTATAGAGAGTAATTAAAATACGTTTCACAAATGGAGAAATAACATTTTCGGTGTAAACTTGACACACCTAACCGCCCCAACTTGCAATTGAAATGATGCTTCTTCTTGCTAAAACAATAGTAGAATAATAATTAAGTTTGGTATATTACCGAGTGAATTGTAAGTCAGCATAGGCATAAATCCTGGAGAAAACGTCGAAAATCACAACATTAAATATTAACCTACGTAGGCTTCTAACGCTTGGCCTTGGCAACTCTTTGAACTACACCACTCTTCACTGGGTAGTGCCGCCAACTTGAATTGGGAGCTTTAAGATCAGAATAGCCAATATGTGGAAAATTAAATTATAATATAAATTTTTTCTTTTAAAATTTAATCCTGCTCTTGCAAAAATACGATTTCTTTTAAAATTGAGATGTTATTAAAGATCCATGATAATTATGGATAACTATAGAGTAATTAAAAGAATGGATTATGAACAACCATCTTGAAGTTTCTGCTTTAGAAGTACAAATTGCGCATGCGTCAGTGAATGTGCCTGACATAACCTTAAAAAACACGTGCTCGGCGACTGTCGACTTTTGTCGACAAGTCGGTATATATTTGGGTTTCTTGCTTTCTAAATAACTATTCAAATATCAAAATGGGTAAAAAATCGAAAATTGGAAAGCAGAGAAGGGATAAATACTATCAGTTGGCCAAGGAAACAGGTTTGTGGTCTATTAAATTAAATTTTTATTGTTGCAAAGTGTTTACGGTGTTGGATCCCCGAGTCTTCTTCCGGTTTTTGTTTGTTTAAACCTTAATTTATCACATAATAATAAAATAATACTTTAACAATATCTACAGTTTGTTCTACCATTAAAGATTCTGGACTTAAATTATGGAATATCATTTTTTTCTGGGAATATATTTTTGGTTTCCACACTGCTCATTTATGAAACTAAAACAAATGTTGTCAAATTAAATTAGAAACATATGCATTTACGCGTTGTTATCATTCTAGGCACATAAATATATATACATATATAGACATTTAAAAAACAACTAATTTTTGTATTTGAGAGATTTCAAAGTTGTATTTTTTTAATCCAATTATTTTGAGGTTAACTTTGCCAGGAAATAAAAACTGAAAGCGAGAATAGCTAGTTTACGTAAAAAATAGTAAATGATTTAAGACATCTAGTATAAACTTTATTTTTTCAATAAGAAAGCAAAAGATTGATTGATTGATTTTTTAAATTAATTTTACATCATTTTAGATACTAGTTTAGGTATAATTTGAAAATGTACAAAATGATAAGATGGGTGAGAGTCAAAAAGGTGGAATTATTTCATTTTTAATAAATCAAAAAAAGTATTTATAATCAACATCAAACATGTTTTCTGTTCATATTAATTAGAATAAAGTGAAGATAATTATTTACGAAATGAGGCTTAACGTACTAAAATAATAATTTTATTATTAGTCTTATGCATTATAATATAATTACCTAAACAAGTAATTACCAGATAAAAAGATTATTTTATTGATTTTTCCCGTCATTAGTCTGTATATAATACTTCTTTTTGTCAAATAAACACCATATTTTAATTATCTTAATAATTCTTATTTTCGTTATATTGTCAAGTTGGAAGAAAATTATACATATAAATTAATTTTAATGAAACATCTATTAGTTTCAAATTTGTATGTTTATTTATTATGATTATACATTTAGAAATCATTTTTATTATGCAAAAAATGTAATAAAAGTAAAGATTTACAATCAACTTATTTAAAATTATTTATCAATTAAAAAATAAGGGGAATGTCGATTATTTTTCATTTTGTAACTAATTGCACTCGTAAATAACAGGTTTTTTGTTACCTGATGGCAAGATTCTGCAGTTATATATTTATAACTTTAAAGAATATTTCTAGTTCGGATTAACTTACCAATCAAGTTTTTAGAGGTAGGGAAGTTGATGTTTTTATTAATATTTGATTCATATACTCACCTGCAAAATATGCTTCTAATAATAAATCCGAGTTCCTGGATGACATCCAATAGTTTTACGAGCTTTTTCGGCCTTCTAAATCGGTTATTTTGATCAAATAAAGAGACTTTCAGTGTGTAATGCAAATTTTCCTTCGTAAAGTATATTCAATAATCTTTAATTATTATTCGATACAAATTTGAAAGTTAATGAAAACTTGTTTTGTTACAAACTATAATTAAAACTGAGAAAAAAGCTTTATTTTATAATTCTGCAATTAGATCTTAAGCTTTCTTGTAACATTTACTCATATTTAATCGAATTTATTTTGATACGGAGTAAAGTAAAAATGAACAGCACATATGTTGTAATTGGAGAGATTAGCTTAATTGAACCCTGTATTTAAGAACATTATGCGTCCAAAGACAATCGTATAATATGCCCAGTTAGGTATACACAATTCGTTTACTCTAACAAATAAAAACAAAATAAAAATATTAAATAAGCAAATTTTTTTAGGTTACCGATCTCGAGCTGCATTCAAGTTGATACAATTAAATCGCAAATTCTTATTTTTGCAAAATAGTACAATATGTATCGATTTGTGTGCTGCACCCGGAGGATGGATGCAGGTGGCAAAAGAAAACATGCCAGTATCGTCAACGGTAATTGGTGTGGATTTGTTTCCAATCAAATCGGTTCCAGGTTGCATAAGTCTCAAAGAAGATATAACAACAGATAAATGCCGAGTGGAATTGTCTCGTATTTTAAATAATGAGAAGGTAAACGTCGTATTAAATGACGGAGCTCCAAATGTCGGTAAAAATTGGCTTCATGACGCATATCAGCAGGCAGTTTTAACTTTATCGGCACTGAAACTGGCCACACAATTTTTAATGCCAGGAGGATGGTTCGTAACTAAAATATTCCGATCGAAAGATTACAATGCTCTGATTTGGGTGCTGAAACAAATCTTCAAAAAGGTAAAAATTCGGTTTTTATAGAAGCCATCAATTTTCTTATAGTGTATTTTGAATTTATAATGTCGCTGGCGAGTCTGTATTTTTTTTTTACTTTTACTAACTGCTTTCTTTTTCCAGGTTCACGCTACAAAGCCACAAGCTTCAAGAAACGAATCAGCTGAAATTTTCGTAGTCTGCCAACATTTCATTGCTCCGGACAAACTCGACCCCAAGTTTTTCGACCCGAAATACGTCTTCTCCGAACTTGAAGTCGAATCTGGAAACAAGCTAAACGTCTTCCACCCTGAGAAACAGAAGAAGGCGAAAGCAGAAGGATATCCGGAAAATGACTACACTTTGCATCAGAAATTATCAGCCAAGGATTTCATCGCCCACGAAACTGGAATTGAAGCTTTGCAGCATGCATCGGAAATTGTGATCGATGACGAAAGGATAGCAAACCACACAAGAACGACAAGTGAGATTAGAGAATGTTGTAAAGATATAAAAGTGTTAGGTAGAAAAGACTTGAGATTGTTGCTCTCTTGGTGGAAGCACTTGAAGGAAGAATTCAGCAAAGAAGGCGCTGAGGAGAACGGAGCTTCTAATGCTGAAGGACAAGAGGAAGACGAAAATGTTCCATTGACACTGGAAGAAGTGGAAGATATGGAAGACGGGAAAATCAGCGAAGAAATAGCTAAACTTAGGGAAGAGGAGAGCAAGGAACTGAAGCGAAAGAGGAAAAAAGCTAACAAAGAGAGACAGAAATTAAATGAGAAACTTAATCTAAAAATGGTTCTTAAAGGTGACGAAGGTCCGGTATTGGAAGGAGACGATATGTTCACTTTAAAAGAAATCAAAACGCTCGATCATTTGAAGACTGTTACTGATCAAACTCCTGATGTTCTTGCTGAAAGCGAAGATGAGGAAGAAACTATTTTGCCGAAAAAAGTCAGATATGAAAAGGAATCTGGCCATTTGGATAGCTCTGGTCTTTATTACAAATCGGATGAAAGCAATCCGGAAGATTCTGACGATGATGAGTCTGTTAGTGACAAATCTGGGTTAGGTTTAAGTGAATCAGAGGACGAAAGCGAGAAACCTAAAGCTCAGCCGAAGAGTAAAAGGAACCTTAATACAGACAATAATCCCTTAATTACAGATTTAGATCCCCGCGATAAAAAGACGAAAAGAGTTCATAAAGCAGAACTGTGGTTTGCAAAAGATATTTTTAAAAATTTGGAAGACGAGAAAGATGAGGACTTTGAATTAGATAAAATGGTGGAAGTTTTGAAGAAGGGAGGAGTTAAGGTCGCCGAAGAGAAAAGTGAAAAGAAGTCTATGAAAACTAAAAGTAAGGTCGAGGTGGAAGAGGATTCCGACTATGATGTGGAAGAGGTGATGACACAGAAAAAGAAAGTTCAGAAGGTTGGAGGCAAGGATGGCTACGAGGTTGCACCTAAAGAAAAACGTAAGTTGGTTAAAGATATTTTTATTTTTGCCTAGTATTGCAGTTTACAGCCTGTCTCCTATTTTATCCTAAAAGTCCACTTTTTTTATTTTTTAACTTTAAATGTCTACTATTTAGAAAATGTTCCATAATTTGCATAAAACCCCTCTCTTTATTTTAAATAAAAACAATAAAAAGGTCTCGACGGGTTGATCGCTTTTGAAAAATTTTATACATTCCTCTTGGAAATCTTTTGAATCTTTGTAAATTTTTGAATAAAATCCTTGAAATATTTTGGAAATTTTATTATTTAAAAATATTTCCTATATTCAGGTTCACAACATTCTAAGTTTCTATTAAAAATTTTTTTTATCATTGGCGTCATAATTCATTATTGACAAGTCAAAACGATTAATTCTCGGATTCCTTAAATCATACCGTATCATAATTATAATAATGAAACTAAGTATTTTAGAAAGCAAATCATAAAACTTTTTTAAGAATAATAAAAATGTCTAATAAATATTTATTTCTTAACTTTGTTTGTTATCAAAGTTATATAAATATAATTTTCCTAAAATTCTTGAGAAAATTCAAAAACATTTTTCAATATTTCAGATACGTCAAATAAAAATGTCAACAAAAAAGTTCATCTTCAAAGTTTAACTCGTCCAAAAAAGACGATTTGTTAATGAAATATTGGAATCCTCAACCAAAGCAAATTAATTTTTAGTAAAAAACTATCACATTTTGACCAAAAGAGACGAATTTTCTGCAAAATAGTTTCTACGAAGATTAATTTTCTAACAAAAAAAGAAAACGAAATTTCCACCTAATAATTGCGTTTTCAACTAAAATAATGAATCCTCAAACAAAATATGAATTTTTAATAAAATATTTCAACTGTGCCCAAATAGTTGCACTTTCAACTCAAATGGTTAAATCCTTAATCAGTACTCATCAATTTTCTAACAAGAATATTAATTGTCCGCCATATGTCAACCAAAAAATATTTTCTTTTCAATGAAAAAGATTTAAATTCATCCAGACAAGACCAATTTCTTACAAAGTAGCTGAATCCTCAACCAAAATCAAATAATGTTCAACTAAACAGTTAAATTTTTAAATTGTTCTATAGCTTCTTCGAGATTTTTAGAAATCTTTAGAAATTAAAAAATATATTTTTAAATTTTCTTTAAAAATTATTTTTTTTTTAATAAAGGATCATTTTAAATTTGTCTGGTAATTTCAAGAAAAGTTGTTTATTTTCTTGAAAACTTTTATTGTTCTTGAAAAGCTTCGACTTTCCATGTGAAATGTTCAACAATTTACATTTTATTTTGCATTTTTTAAGACATTTTTTTACACGTTTGAAATTATTTACGTATCGTTTTAAAACTTCGAAATATAAAATTTGAAATCTTCTACATTCTGTTTCGAAATTTTGGGGAATCATTAAAAATCTTTCTAAATTTTCCCTTAAATTTGTTTTTTTAGTAAAAAAAACATTAGATATTTCCCCAAGAATCTTAAAATAGCTGTCTTTAAACATTTCAAAATTCTTAAAAAGCCTATTTTTTTCAAAATCTTAAAAAAATTACATTTTTTAAAAATTGTTAAAAATATTTTCAAGTTTTAAATTACTTTCAAATCTTTTTAAAGCTTTTAAATATCTCTAAAGCTTACTGGATGTTTTTTTAAATTATCCGATATTTCAAAATTGAAATTTTTTGCTTTAAAATATATTATATTCTTCTGGACATTTTAGGATATTATTTTAATTGTTTTGAAATTCTTTTCAAATTTCTCTTACGATAAATTTTCCAAAATGAAGTAAATTTAAATCACTGAAAATCATATTCAAATTTATAAATATGTGTATGTATTGTAATTTATGTACTTTCTGGACTCGCATAACAGTCTCCTTTTCTAACCAATGTTCATGAATATCGACCAGTTGTGAAATTAGCCAAAATGAAAAATAAAATGTTGAATGTTTTTTAATCAATTTTGGACCAGTGTACCGACAACTCTAAAAAAATTTATTTGACTCCCTTTTGATATTTTAAGTCCTCTATTTTTCTCAAATTTTTCTTTTGTCACTGTGATCATTACTTTCTTGTGTAATTATTCTAGCTGGAAAAGACAAGGTGAAGAAAAGGAAATTGACAGAAGAGGACTTGGCGTTAGGATCGCTTATGGTCAGCAGTAAAAAGGCCCGCCGGGATTTGATTGATGGTGCCTGGAATCGGTACATGTCGAACGACGACAATCTTCCTGAGTGGTTCATAGAAGACGAAGGAAAGCATATGAAGAAGGAAGATCCAGTGCCTAAGGAACTCTTAGACGAGTATAAAAAGAGGGTAGAAGACCTCAATGTTCGACCAATCAAAAAGGTCATCGAAGCTAAGGCAAGGAAGAAGAAGAGAGCTATGCGTAAACTTGAAAAAGCAAAGAAGAAAGCAGAGGGTATTATGGATAACGTGGATATAAGCGACAGGGAAAAGGCTAGACAGGTTAATGCGTAAGTATCCTGGCTTATTAATCAGGACTGCCATTCAGTCACTTTAGTCACTTTTTTGAAGATAAAGGTCACTAAAATCCATCTGATTTTAAAATTTATCTTGTG
This sequence comes from Druon quercuslanigerum, assembly GCA_010014905.2. NCBI lineage: Eukaryota > Metazoa > Arthropoda > Insecta > Hymenoptera > Cynipidae > Druon > Druon quercuslanigerum. Next base: position 25,454 of record JAAAKG020142936.1, read on the forward strand.
GGAATGGTTAAACGCCATCCGGCGACAAGAATCCAAACTAGAAAGAATAGGTATGATTTTAAAGATGTATTTTAATTTGTACTCAAAAGTGTTTTAACTATTTATCGGAAACAAAGGGTTTTGGATGGAACTTACATATTGAGAAAAAACGCATTTCTTGGTAGCAATATTTTTCTAAAGAACACAAACAATTATTGTACTATTTAGCGTTATTTTCAAAAGATTATAAATTTAAATGGACATATTTAAATTAAAGTTTATTTAATCGTATAATGCATTGAAACTTACATTAAATAATGAAATAATTGTCTTTTTAAAACCAATTTAAAAAAAAATGTATTTTTTACTTATAAGATCAAAATTCGAACTAAAACTATTTGTTTTGGATGAAGATTTGTTTTTAGTTTATACTTCACAAAACAATCGTAAAAGCACTTTTATGCAAAAATTAAAATACACCTTTAAAATTGTACCTACATTGTCTAGTTTCACTTTTCGGCACCAGGTGACGAAATGGTAGACTACTATTCCCAATAACAAAAAATTTAATTTATCTACGTATCAAATCTACGGTATGAGAATGCTTATCAATATCAAACTAAACATTCTGTCCCCTATTTATTCCTCATTCGACTTTTAGCTTAAAAACTCAACTTTTTGAATAAAAATGTATTTCTTTCGGTATGAAATGAATATTTTGGGTTAAAAATTCAACCCTTTAGTTGAAAATTTAGCTTTCGTGGTCGAAAAATAACTTTTTTTTCCTGAAAAATCATCTTTCTCGGGTAAAAATTTGATCTCTTTTGATTGTGGATTCAACTATTTTATTAAATATTATTTTTTATTGATTAGGAATTCATCATGTTACTTCAAAATTCATCTCTTTGGTTGAAAATTAAACTATTTTGTGTAAAATTCGTTTGCTTTGGTTTAAAATGAATGCTTCTAAATGAAAATTTTACTCTTATATTTTTATAGCCTTCTATAGTCTTTTTCGGTAGAAAGTGATCTTCTAAATGAAAATTTATATTTTTAGTTGAAAATTCAACTATTTTGTTAAATTATTATTTTGTCGTATTTATTCTTTGAAAATTCAACTGTTTGCTTGAAAATTGATATTTTTTAGTCGAAAATTAAACTGTTTAGTTGAGAATTCACTTATTTTGCCGAAAATGTGTGGTTTTTAGCAGAAAATTATCTTGGTTGATAAATCATCTAGATATTCTGTTGAAATATAATTATTTTGGTGTTTTATGTTAAAAGTCAATATGGTACCTAAAAATTAATTTTTTAACCCTTTAAGACATGAATTATGGGTTTTAAACGCGTTTTTGGGCACTGAAGTTCCCAGTGGATCTTCCAGGGATGAAAGGAATTATTTCCCGACTTTCGAGCTATCAAGTCTGCAATATTAAAATTTAAATTATTTTAATGTATAATTTTCTTCTTCTCTAGTTCCAAAAAGTAACATCGAAATGTAAATACGGTAGTTGAGTGTCAAAGGTTTATTTAGCTTGTAATACAATGAATTACATATTGTCCAAACATTACTTGTAAAACTTATTCTAGCAATTGTGGCACCTTCGTTTTCACCTCCAAAATCAGAAATAGAGTTTCATGTAATCTTGAAAATGCAAAAATAGATTTAATGTTTATAAAATCTAAATTTTTGAGTAGATAATTTTTGTGTTGAAATTACAGGCCTCTTTTTGTCTGAATAGTTAACACTTTTAATAACTTTTTAGCTTAAGCTAGTCACTTTTGTCACTTTTTCCAAGTTTATAACATGTGTAGTTCAAAAAACTTTGCAAAAATGGTAATTTTGAATATTCTAATTTTTCTAATTTAAACATTTATTTTCCAGACTTTACAAGAGAGCTCACAAAGAACCTAAACAGGAAGTGACTTACGTAGTCGCAAAGAAACACATGGCACAAAAGCGAGCCATCAGGCCATCGGGAGTCAAAGGTCACTACAAAGTTGTGGATCCAAGAATGAAGAAGGACTTGCGAGCTGCCAAGAAAAAGGAAAAGACTAAAGGTCGTGGAAAGAAAACTCACGGCGGCAAAACAGGAAAACCTCCTAGAGGAAAACCTAAGGTCGCGAAAGGCAAAAAGGCTAAATAGATTGTGAGTTCTTTTTGTAAAAAGATTTAATTTGTTTCTATTTCATTAATTTTTTTATATATCTTGAGCTCAGGAAGTAATTCCTGATATATTTATAACTTCTTCATTTCAAAGGAAATTCGTTACATGTCAAATATTTAATTTCGCTCAGCAGATGGAAGTTATTATGTACATATTATCATGTTGTATCAAAATGTTTTTCAAAAGAATAAATAAAAGATCAGCTTCTTGTAAGGAATCTTTTACTAGTGACAATGCGTTGTAAGTCATTGTCCACAGGGGAGTAATAAACAGAATTACAATGTAAAATGCTGCTTTAGTGATTTAATAAAAACATATTTGATATTTTTTATCTGGTTTTCAGAGGCTAATGAAATTCTAACAACTCTCGCTCGATTTTGGCATTCCCTTGAACTTGAATCGGGGATCGTTCCTATTTTGCTTTTTGGCATCTGGTGGTATTCGAAGGCAATTTCTTATCCGGGTTTTAGTGCCAGTTTCTCACAGCGGTCGTGACTCTTGCGTGATGATCCTCTTCTCGCGAATCATCAATGCATAATGCGTTGTTATGGATAGAACAGTTTCGAACTTTGCCAAAGTTGGTGAAACAGAAATTACTCTCGCAATCGAACAACCACGGATGTTTGGAATACTTGTGAAATTTTGTAGGAAATATTTATGGTCCTTGCAAATTATCTTAAGCCAATCGCAGAAGATAAGGGAGACGAGTAGAAAGGTTCTTGAATGTCGATTGCCTTCTCCTTTATCAGCAGTATCAGGACGTCTCGCCTAATCTTCCGCATAAAAACTCAATACAAAAATAACTTTATCATTTAAACGACGACAAAGTGTCGTATATAGCCTTGCACTTTGACTCGACGAATATGAGAGCACACTTAACAGTGGTTGAAGGCCAAAGTCAGAGATATACTGACTTTGTGGCATACGTCATTTTTTGTTTGCCTCCGCGGCTTTCAAAGACGCAAAACAAGTGTCTAACTCGATTCATGCTAAATATCATATTCGAAGGCATCTTGAAAAATATTTTCAGACTTATAAGCATCTTCTTATGCAGGAAAGAAACCGTAAACTTGTTCTAAAAGTCAAGGTGAAAATTTCAAGTTCAAATCTTTCTAGAAATTTTTAGATGCAAGAGATTGCTTTTCTGTTTGCAATCATAAGTTACGATTCTCAGTTAAGATCTTAAATTGTGTTTTAAATTTAAAATCGTTGTTAGGCTTGATTCCAATTACAATTTATGGAAATGGTTTGAAAGATATAATATTCATGGCCTAAAATATTCAGTCCGGATTTCAAAGTGTGCAGTCCAAAATCAAAAAGTGTGCAGTGGAAAATAATCTTTATTTTTTATTTGTGGAAAATTTCCAGTTTTCTAACCTAATATTTTTAAAGAATTAAAAAGAACTTCAATCTATATTTAAAATATTGTTCTGTAGTCCATAAATTATTGTAAAGTGACATATTTTTACCCTGCTTAAGCGAGCTTGAAATTTGTGATATATGTTATAGGGAATAAATTATCAATATATTGCAAGAATAATGCATGAAGAATGTTGACATCAAAATAAATTTTATTTACTTTTAAGTACAAAAAATGTCTAAAACTTACATATTGTTTTTTATTTCACGATAAAATGAATGTTGTCTCTAATAATAGAAAATATTATTCATAGTATACCTAAATTTTTGTATGTATAGTGAGGAATTTTTAAAAGATTTTCATTTTGCTTAAACGTTCTTAAAATGTAATAAAAATGTAGTTAAAAATTTTAAAATGGTGTTTTCACTATGGAGATACACATTTAGGTAGAATAGAAAACATTTTCACTTAATTTAGTCGTTGAACATTTGTTTTATCTACCAATAAAACACTGTTTTACACGTGCAAATATTTCCTTCAATTAAAAACCAATAAAAATTATTTTATTTCCAAACTTCTTCTAGGATTATTGTTAAAATATATTCAAAATACATTTCTGGTAATATATATTACATATTTCGTGGTAAAATAGTCGAGAAAATCGATATATTTAACTCTAAAAATAGTGCAAAATTATTTCAATGGTGGGTTAGACAGTTCTTCCCCTATTACCCTCGTCTCACTTTTGAAATATTTCTTTCACTTAAATGCAAACTGAATTAATAAAACCCAAGTTGAAAGTTAATTATTTTGAGTTGAATAATTTACTCTTATATTGTTGGTTGAGAATTCATTTTTTGTCAAAAATTTAATTATTTCATAGAAATTCAACAATTTTTTTAAAAAATCATCCATTTTGGTTGAAATTTCCTCATTTTGATTTAAAAATGCATCTCTTTTTGCAGACAATTAATTCTTTTCGCTGTTGAAAGTTGAACTAGTGGGTAAAAAGAATAGTTTTTTGGTTGAAAGATTTATCGATTTCGTTGAAAGTTCATCTTTTTGGTTGAAAAATTAACTATTTTGTTAAAAATTATTTTTTTTAATTGAAAATTCATTTCTTGTCTGGAAATTCAACTATTTTATTTTTGGTTAAATATTTATATTTATTATATTTATAATAATATATTATTTATGTTTATATTATTATGTTAGGAATTTAGAGTGTTTCAAATTTATTTTCAGTAAAACAAGTTATTCCCCTATTTCCGTGAGAAATAATTTTTGCCTTAATTGCAAAAGGTGTGCAGTAGGATGCCCCAGAAAAATGTTCGATTTTGAATTTCGCAAACACTACCCCCTAAATTTGTTCCATTTGGTAAAGAAAAGTCTGCTATAAATTTTCTTTAATTTAAAAAAAAAAAATGTTTAGAGGTTCCGCTAAGCCGTTTCAGGTATGGAAATTAATTTTCTTCGTTAAAAATTTTTTTAATACCTTAGGGCTAAATAATTCTTGCATTCCTAAAAAGTATTTCTTATTTATTGAAGAATAGGCCTTACATTTTATGGGAAAAAACGTTTTGAAGATGTTATCGGGATTAGAATACGAAAAATTGTAATTTCGTTACTATTAACGACCTGGCCTGGCCCCTGAACATTTCTATCCTGGAATGATATAAATAGGATTTTGTCTGCAATACTAAGAGAATATTCTCTATAAGGAATCCATTTTAAATATTTATTCCGGGTGGCAAAAAGAAATCTTGATATTCGAAATAAACCAAAAGTACACATTTTGCCAGTTTAAAGATTCCTATAGAATTTTAAAATCTATTTTTACGCATCATTTTATATCAAGTCTTCTTTTAAGCCAATATTATAAAAATACAGAATGGCTTCGTAATTGACCGTAATTAACTTGCTCACATCATTTTATCGTACTATAGAAATCTTTACAACTATAATAATGTGTATTTTTGTGTATTTCGAAATTCAAAATTTATTCCGTCACCCAGTACGAATATTTTGTATTTATTCTATATGGAGAATATTCTTATATTGTAGAAGCAATTCTATGCATATTATTCCAGGAAAAAAAATGTTTATGAGCCATTTCAAATCATTAGTTGTAATGAAATTATACATTTTCGTATTCTAGGCCCGATAATGCCTCCAAACACTGTTATTTCTTTGATAAAATTTAGAGCCAATTCTTCAGTAAATATCCAATACATTCTAGTGGTGAAAGAATATTCAGCCTTAATTTTGTCTTTAAAGAAATAAAAAACTATGGACCTAAAACGTCCTAACGGTACCTCTAAACAAAATTAAAAAAAAAAACAGGTGGCAGCATTTTTTCATCAAAAGGAAGAAAATAAAGGGGTCGTCCTAGATTAAACACAGTTTAAGCCTTGATAATAAAGACAGAGAGTTGTTCAGAATTATTCTGGGTGTAAATTCGTAATATATACATATAAGAGATTAAGGTTTTTTTCGTCTGATATACGCGGTTTGGGTAGAATTAAGTATAATAATAAATAGTTATTACGTCCTGGGGGGCCGATACTCCTATCGGAACGCGGCCTTGGTTAAACTTGACCTTGTTTTATTTCTGGCACCCTCGGAAGTACGTAATGCCTCTATATACGGTTGAACGTGTCGACTTGCCATATCATTTTTTGGCAGGTACCCCAAAAGAAAGTCGTCGCGGAATTACTGATTTATATCTTCTATATTTAACATATAAAACATCGCACAATATGTATTAAATTTGACGCATTTATTTCCGAAGGTGAAAACAAAATGTGCTTCAGGAAATATTTCGATTCGCATTGATCATTTAAATGTAAATTAAAAACTAAACGCTTTAAATGATGGAAAGCATTAAAGAGGAAAGTTCGGATAGATGAGATCTATATAAAACACTTTGAATACTTATAAGATTTTAGGTTAAAATATATTGCATTTTCAAAAAAATAGTTGAATTTTTAATGCAATATTTTTTTTTAATTAAAAGATATGAATTTCGACCAAGAAAAAGGACTTTTCTGCCATAAAAAATGAATTTTCAATTCATAAGGACGAATTTTTAAGAAAACAGATAAATTTTTGGCTACAAAATGACTTTATCAAAATAGTACAAATTTTCAACCAACAAAGATGCATTTTTAAGCAAATGGTCAAATTTCAAATAAAAATGATTAAAATTAAACCAAAAACAGTTCAATTTTCAAGTCAAAAAGAGGAAAATTTTAGCAGAGAATTGAATTTTGAACCCGAAAAAACGAATTTGTGACCAAATAGTTGAATCATAAACAAAAAAATGGATTTTAGCAAACAAGGTCAATTTTATAACCAAAAAGACGAATTTTTAACAAAATGTATACTTTTTACCAAATAGTTGAATTTTTTACTTATAAAGGACAAATAAAGAATATTTTTGAAAAAATTAATTTTTAACCAAAATAAAAACGAGGTTTCAACAAAAAAGTTAACTTTTTAACCAAAGAGATGAATCTTTTAAAAAATTACTTTTAGCAAAGTAGTTTAACCAAGTACATGGTTAAAATTTCAACAGAAAATATGAATTTTCTGCCAAATAGTTAAATTTTTAAATCAAAAAAATTAATTTTCCAGATTAAAGATTGTAGTTCTACCAAAAAGACGAATCTCCAACTAATACATCAATTTTTAAAAGATTGTTGAATTTTAAAGCCTAAAGGGCAAATTATCTACAAAACAGTTTATTTTCCAACCCGAAAATATGAATTTTTAACAAATAAGATAATTTTCTTTTAAATATTTATTTCTTCATGCAAAATAGTTTGATTTTTAAACAAATAGTTGAATTTTCAACAGACTAGTTTAATTTTCTACCGTATTGTAATTATACCACATATACCACAACAAACTGTAGTTAAATTTTTAACTATTGGATATAAGTTTGATTTATTTTTATTTAGTTTAATTAAAAAAGACGAATGTACAACAAAGTAGTTTAATCTTCGACCAAAAAGATAACTTTTTAACAAAATAGTTGAATTTTCTGATTGGGCTCTAATAATTCAGCTCGCATTTATTAAACGCGAACTTAGATACTTATTCGATTTCTACTTTACCGACATTTTTTGTGTGGATCATACCAATTCCGCACGAGATGAGATATCAAACTGAAAGTGTAGGAAAATATAGGTAAGGAAGTAAGGAAAGTTTATGAACTAATCAATTTTCACTGCTACAAAAATAAATGTTAAAAAATTATTTGTTTTGCAATTGTAAAAATTGATTCGTACATAAACGTTCTTTAATCACTTTTCTTTATTTTTCATAAATTTCAGTTTGATATATCATCTTAATATCTTATGTGGAATCGGCCAGATCCACAAACAAATGTCGGTAAAGTAGAAATCGGATAAGTATCACATGCGCTTAAGCAAAAAATGAGAAAAAGGTGAAAGGGGGTAATAAGTTCTTAAAAACATGAAAAAAAGAACAAGACTTTAAAAATGGGAAAATAGGGGCCATATTTCGCAAAATATGCAAACTTTGTTCAAATTTACCATCAAGAAATGTAGTCTGAGGGCCCCCACGCCCTCCCCCCCCCCCCACGCCCCCCCAGAACGGCCAGAACCCCACGCCACACTACTACTCCAACTCAC
>JAAAKG020142937.1:0-11490 GCA_010014905.2 Druon quercuslanigerum
ACACTCTAGGTCCCATAGAAGTCGGTCCGATTTTGTAATTTCTAAAAATGCTAGGCTCCGGAGTTTCTCATTGGGCAGGTCGAGAGACGGTTGCGAGGATCGCCGCGGGAGCACCGCAGCGCGCAAGTACTCAGTCGAGTATATTGCGCAATATTATGCATTCAAATTGAAAGCATAAGTTAATTTAGGAAGATTTAATATGCAGGAAGATTTCAAAGATTCTCAAAAATTCCAATAATTTTACAAAGTCTTCACAAATATTTCAAAATTCTTCTGATTGTAAAAGATTTCAGAGTATTTCAACAGATTTAAAATAATTTACAAAGATTTCAAAACATTTCTGATACCAAAAGATTTCAACTTTTTTTTAAATATTCTAAGAAAAATTAAAGTTCTCAAACATATCACAATATTTCAGAAGATTTTAAATATTTCAAAAAGACATCAAAAGATTTCAAAAGATTTTTGGTATCAAGGGATTTCAAAAAGATTTTGGTTTTCAAAACATTTAAGAGATTTCAAATACTCTAAGAAAAATCCATATTTTCAAAATATTTTCAATATTTCACGATGCTCTAACAAAGATTCTTACAGATCTCAAAATATTTCTCAAGCTTTAAATAATTTTACAAATATTCCAAAAGATTGCAAAAGATATCGTAGATTTAAAAAGATTTCTGATTTCAAAATATGTCAGAAGATATCAATGATTTCCAAAGATTTAAAAAAAATTGTTGATTGCGCTAGATTTCACAAAGGTCTTGGATTTCAAGAGATTTAAAAGATTTCAAAATATTCCAGAAGATTTTAAATGTTTCCAAAAAAAATTTTTAACTGAATTTTCAACTTATTTCAAAGATATCACAAGGAATCTAAACGATTCAAAATATTTCATAATATCTCAAAGATTTTGGATTCCAAAAGATTTCAAAATATTCTGGAAGATTTTTAATATTTTGCAAAGAATTCAAAAATTCTAAAAGTCGGAATTTTCCAAATATTTCAAAGATCTCACAAGAATTCTAAAATATTTCAGAATACATCAAAGATTTCAAAAGATTTAAAAAAAATGGTTGATTTCAAAATATTTTACAAAGATTTTGGATTCCAAGAGAATTAAAAAGTTTTCAAAATATACTAGATTTGAAATACATCAACAAGATTTAAAAGATTTAAAAAATTTTAAAGATTTGAAATATACTAATATAACACCAGATTTAAAATACTTGGAATATTTAATAATGATACTAAAAGATTTCAAAAGATTTCTAAAGATTCCAGAAGAGTTTGGATTCCAAAAGATTTAAAAGACTGAAAAGATTTCAAATCATTCTAGAAGATTTGGAATACAGCAAACAATTTTCAAAGACTCTAAAAGAGTTTAAAGATTTAAAATACATAAAAATATTTTAGAAGGTTTTCAATATTTCTAAAATATTTCAGAAGATATCAAAGATTTCAAAAGATAAGAAAAATGTTGATTCCAAAAGATTTCAAAAAAATTTTGAATTCCAAGAGATTCAAAAGATTTTAAAATATTCTAGATTTTAAATATTTCAAAAGGATTTCAATGATTTTAAACGAATAAAAAATTTGAAACAAATCAAAATGTTTCAGAAGATTTTTAATACGTCACAGACTTCAAATTCTAAACAAATCCGAAGTTAAAAAATATTTCAAAGATTTTAAAAGGATTGTAAAAGATTTAAAAATATTCTAGATTTTATATGCTTCAAAAATATTTCAAAGATTCTAAAAAAATTTAAAGATTTGAAATATATCAAAATATTTTATAACACTTGCAATATTTCAATGATTTCACAAGGATGATAAAAGATTTCTAAATATTTTAGACGATATCAAAGATTTCAAAAGATTTCACAAAGATTTTGGATTTCAAAATATTCTAGAAGATTTTAAATACAGAAAAAATATTTCAATCATTCTAAAAAATTTATAGATTTGAAATATATCAAAATATTTCAAAAGATTTTAAAATACTTAAATGATTTCACAAGTATATGAATAGATTTAAAAATATTTTAGAAAATTTAAAAAGATTTAAAAAAATTGTTGATTCCAATAGATTTCACAAAGATTTTTAATTCTAAGAGATTAAAAGTTTTAAAATATTCTAGATTTTATATACCACAAAAAGAGTTGGAATATATAAAAATATTACAGAAGATTTGAAATACTTTAAAGATTTTACAAGGATTCTAAAAGATTTCAAAGTATTTCCGGAGGTGTCAAAGATTTCAAAAGATTCCCAAAGATTCCACAAATATTTTGGATTCTAAGATTTAAAAGCACTTATAGATTTGAAATGCTTCAAAGATTTCACAAAAATGCTAAAAGATTTCAAAATACTTCAAAGATTTTACAAGTATTCTAAAAGATTCAAAAAAATGGTTGATTCCAAAAGATTTCGCAACGATTTTTAATTCCAAGCGATTTAAAAGTTTTTTAATATTCTATATTTTATATACTAGAAACAGAGTTGAAATATAAAAAAAATATTTAAGAAGATTTAAAATACTTTAAAGATTTCACAAGGATTCTAAATGATTTCAAAGTATTTCAGAACATGATAAATATTTCAAAAGATTCCCAAACATTCCACAAAGATTTTGGATTCCAAAAGATTAAAAAGATTTCGAAATATTCTAGAAGATTTTAAATAAAGGAAAAATTTTTCTAGGAATCTAAAATACTAAAAAAAAATTCGAATTTTCAAAAGATTTCAAAGATTTCACAAGGATACTAACAAATTTAAAAATATTTTAGAGGATATAAAAGATTTCAAAAGATTTCTAAAATAACTGATCATAAAGATTTCACAAAAATGTTGGATTCGAGAAACGTTCCAAATATGTTCGAAATTTTTAAATACTTCAAAATGAATCCAAAGATTTTAGATGAATTCCAAGACTTCAATCATTTCACAAAACTTTTAAAAAAATTGCAAAAGGTTTCAGAAGGTATCAAAGATTTTAAATGATTTCTGATTTCCAAGGATTTTACAAAGATTTTGAGTTTCAGCAGATTTAAAAGATTTCACAAAGACTTTGAGGATTGTAGAAGAATTAGAATATTTCAAAATGTCCACTTCAAAATACTTAAAAGATTTCAAAAAGATTTCACGGAGGCTTATACACCAAATTACAAGTGATAAAACCCTTGATTATTCTCATAAATATTTGTGAAACTAAAATGTTAAGCACTGAAAAAAATCATAACAATAAAGCTTTTGAATTTTGACCGACTCTATATGTATAAAAAATATCACACGGTCATAAAGATATTAAACTTCCATATTTTCTAAAAGATTTCTCACATTTCCATATGAAATATTTCGAAGAAGACTTTTCCATTTAGAAACTAAATATAATTCCAAACACAGCTCATAAATTCTCCAGTTTGTTTATTATTTCCCTTAGTATACAAAATTTTAAATATCCCTACGAATAGTAAAAAATAAATTTGAACCTTCTCAAACAGAACAGCACGAGAAATGAATCTAAAAAGAAAATTCTCTGATTACATTTAATGTTGTCTGATATTGTTAGAAAAACGTGTACGTCCCCTTTTTGCCGCTCAAATTCGCTCGTCAATTATTAAAGTGACTTTCCAACTTTTTATTACTTTTTCTTACTTTTTATTACTTTTAATAACTGGAACTCCTTAATTATTTTGCGCTGGAGGCTTGGACCAATCAACATTTAAAATAAGGTGATCATATCCGTAACCGTTCAGCATGGAAATAGCTTTAGCCGCCTCGGCCCTATATTTAAAGTGCACATAAGCGAATCCTTTACAAACATTGCTTGGCTTCTCCTTGGCGAGGTAGAGTTTCTGAATCGCTCCGAATGGTTTCACCAATTCTTCCAAATCGGCATCGGTTGTACTCTCGGACAAATTCGAAATTCTAATAGCTGTCGTGTCATCACGTCGCTGCATTTGCATCGAGTCACCACGTTTGTTTCCGCCATCTCGCATGCTTGGAGGAACGTATTTGCTTCCTTGTGGTTTTCCGATTTCAGCCATGGCAGCCGCACCAGCACCAGCAGCATTCATCAGTGGCTTTTTATCATCTAAACATAAATTATATAACATGTAACATTTCATTTTCTGTCGAGCTTATATGTTACAGGCAAAGTATATAGTCCGACATTATATGCAGGGTGATTTTTTTGTCTTGAAACTTTCAAATATCTCGAAAAATAGGCACTCTATGAAAAAATGTTATGAATAAAAATTTAATCACTCAAGGAGTACATACACTGCTTTTAAAATCGTTTTCCTCACACCGCTCCCTGCGGGTGGGGCTGGGGGCAAGGTCGAAAAAAATGTTTAAAAAAATTCGAGATGAGAAAAATGTTTGAGGCAAATCATACGCATTTTTATACAAAGAATCCGAATATGAAATAAAAAATAGGGGTTCCCATTTAAGATTTCGAAGTTGCCCTCACCCCCACCCCAGGGGACGGTGTGGGGAAGCAGATTTTAACATCAGTGTATGTACTCCTCAGAGAGATTAAATTTTGATTTATAACATTTTTTCATAGTGCCTATTTTTCGAGATATTTGAAAGTTACAAGTTAAAAAAATTACCCGGTATAGCCCCTAGGCATCGCATATAATGCCGAACAGAGGGCAGGAAAAGTATGCAATACTCTTTATTTTACAGATTGCATAGACAATATATATAATGCTCAGAAGAGACCAGGCAAAGTGTATAATAAATATTCTCCATTATTTCAATGCAACTTTTCCTTTTTTTGAACTTTCCTTACTTTGATGATTTCAAAGATATTAAAATGAATTTTTGTTTAATTATTCATAGTAAGACGCAGTTGAAAAAAATGTTACATTAAACATTTTAACAAATTTTTCTATTTTTCAAAAACAAATGTTTAAGCTCAATTTCTGAAAAAAATCCACTTTTGATTTTCTTTAAATTCTTAGTTCTTCTATAGCTGACAATGTATTTTGAAAGCCCTGTAAAGTCAGGATTTTCCGTATTGTTACATTTATTTTTAATTTTTTAATTAGTATAAGGTATTAATTAATTCAAGTAGACAAACATAATTGCTTAAGCAATTGAGCACTATTTTAAATAAAATTGTCTTCGAATAATTCTAGAAACTTGCGGTTTTTTTTTTAAATATTCAACATTTTGTCCACTTTTCAAGTAGTTTAAGGTAAAAATAATAATTCATTCAAGTATTAAGGCGATTCACCTAATATTCAAGATTCTAAATAAAATTAAAAAAAATATCTTTCTTCTTATAAATACCTGTTAAATTTCAAGATTTGACATGAAATTGTTCATTTCATAAATTGCCTAGGCATTGTTTAAAAGATAGTGAAATCGCACCCATTCTGTATTAGTCTTAATTTAACATTAATTAAATGGTCGGTAACCTCAAGGGGCTAACCCTTATTTGAAAAATTTTTCAGGAGAACGAAGAAACTCTTCACTTGTACCTTTAGGAATAGCCTTTAGAGGAACTTTTTAATTTTATTAAAGAGAATTATATTCAATTTTGTTCACTTTCTGAAAAAAGCACAGTATGTATATAAGAGATTGCGCAATACAAAAAACAAAAAAATTAAATTGAAATATATAGACTGTAATGAGCTTAACGTTTCAAATCACCAAAAAATTATTTTTGTTTATTAATTTGCTTATACAGCAATAAATTATATTTTTCTGACCAAGTGGAAACTATTTCAATAAGTCACAAAAATTCTCAAATTTAAAGTTATTGCTTCACTAATTATTATTTTTTAAACAAATGATATTTGTTTGAACAATTTTTTCTCAATTATAAAAAGTACAAAGTCATGATTTTCGCGATAAATCATACAGTTGATGAATTTTAATAATAATATTTCAAACTTTACATATTTGGAAATTAATAAGTTGAACAATTTTTTTTGTTTAAACAATTTTTCCCGAGTTTTTCCTCAAGTTAATGAAACCAGTAACGAATTATAAAAATATAATTGCAAGGTTATTTTTCAATTGTTTAAACAATTTTTATTGATTGAAACGATTTCTTCATCCTGTAAATCGTGAAATATGTTAATTTGAGTTAGAAATATTATTCTTCAAACTAATAAACATTATTGACATAAAACTGATATTTTGCATATTGTGGAGCATCTCCAGGCACAATGCAAGGGGGTTAGGGGCGTCAATATTAAAAGTTATTGGGTGTGAATTATTCTTTAAACATTTCTTAAAAAGTGACCGAGCTGTAATTTACAAAAAGTTAATAAAATGTACTTTTTTTGTTTGCATTTTTCCGAAAACCGAGATTTTCCCTTTAAAACCCCATAATAATTTCAAAAGCCTGGGGGCACTAGTTAATGTTGCCCAATTTGAAAAAAATACGGAATTTATTTTTCCCTGAAACAAACAAATTTCGAAAGGGGGGATCGACCGCCGAAAATCGAAAGTCAAATTTTTACAGGTATAAATGTGGACATCCTATTCTTGCACTAATTCAAGACCTTTTTTTATAAATCTGAAAATCTTTTAAAAAATGGCATTTCTGAAGATTACAAGAAAACAAGAACTTTGTTATTAAATGAAAAATGGTTAAAATTACTTTTGAGAAGTCGCTTGTCACGAATCTCTTAAAAATTTTATAAGATTTTAATTTTTTTGTTCATATTCATATTTTTGTTCATATGATGAAAACTGTGAATTAAAAATTGATTATTGTATTCAATATTTTTGTAATAAAAGGACCCTTTTTCAGATCGGAGTTTGCTACATTTAAACCGAATCTTTTGGCCTAGGGATTAGATATATATTTTCTAGGCAAAGTATATAATAACCATTCGATTATATACTTTGCCTGAAGTGGCTAGGCATTATATATAATTCCTAGGGATTATATGTAATGCCTGGATTATGCACTTTGCCTGTAACATGTATGATAAGGATGGACGATCTTGATTGGATTATTTATCGATTGACTATTGTGAGTCGATTAATCGATTTTTGAATATCTTACGAACTATTTTTAATAATCCCAGGCCTCACAGCTCCTATGAGATGAAATATAGGGACCAAAGGGTACTTTTTGTCCCGCTCACAGGGTACTTTTTTCGCGCTCGAACGGTAGCAAATTCAGGATAAATTCCAAAGATTTCGGAACACTTCAATATAAGTTCAAATGGCCTGGGGAAAATGTTGATAAATTAAAAAAATGCCATAGATTTCCGTAAAACTAGATTGAATTTACAGGATTTTAAAATCAAATAGAAAAATTCAGTGAAATTCATAAAAAATCAAGGTAAATTAAAAAAACAATCAAATGACTTTAAAACAATTTGAAAAAACCTAATTGAATTCAGTAACTTTGAAATGAGTAGAAATTAGGTAGAATTTAGTACATTTAGAAGGACTGAAGTACATTAAAAAAATTCAAGAGAATTCCAAAGAATTTAAAAGAATTCAGGGTTGCATTCCAAGAAAAATTTCAAATCTTTGAAACCCTACTAATTTCTACACAAGAAGTGACTAATGATTACAAAACAATTCCAGAAAAATTTAAAAGAATTAAAATGAGTTTGAATAATTTTAAGAATCGAAAAAAATTGGATTGGTTACAATACCTTTTGAGTGAATTTAGAGAAGAAATAAATGAAATTCATAAAAAAATCCACCTAAATTTAAAAAGAAATTAAAGTGAATTGAAAACACTCCAAAAACATACAAAGATTAATTGAGTTGTGTAGAATTCATTTAATTTAGAAGAATTTCAAAGAATTTAGGATAAATTAGTAAAAATTCAGGGCGAATTACAAATGAAATGTAAATAATATTTAAAAATCTCTTCAATTCTTCGATACCCTACGAAATAACTCATGCCTGGTGATCAATTCTTTGAAATACACTACAATAATAAAATCCCTTAAAATGATTAAAACCCTTAAAAATGCCTTAAAATTATTTAAATCTCTTTAAAATGCCTTGCAGTGTTTTAAAATACCCTAAAATATTCCAGTCATTGAAAGCCTTCAAACTACTGAAATGAATTTAAAAATTCTGGTAATCTTTCAAAATTTTCTATAATATTTCGAATCCTTTAACATCTGTTAAAAGCCATTACAAATTTTAAAGAACTTGAAAACGCCTGAAAATCTTGTACAATACCCTCCAGTATTTCAAATCCTTTTAAATCGCATTAAATTACTGAAATCAATAAAAAAATTCTTTGTAATCTTTTTAAATAATCTAATTATTTTAAATCCTTGACACTACTCTGATATTTTTTAAAGATCTTGAAAATGCTAAGGAATATGAAAAAAGTACGTTAAAATATTTCAAATAATTTTATCAATTGATCCGCCGAATCAATTAAATTAAAACTTTTAAATTTAAAAAAAACATTAAATTAAGTATAAAAGAGTAAATTTATAGAAATTCAAGAGAGTTCAAAAGAATTCAGAGTTTTAAACTCCCTTCAAATAATTGAAATCCTCGAAAATCTTATATAAAATAAAGTGCAATCTTTTAAAATATTTTAAACCCTCATACGTCCTATAAAATCTAATTTTGAAAAATCCTTGGAATCTTTTCAAATTCCCTATAATAAATTAAATTAAAAGCTCCTGAAAATGACATAGAAGTTTTTAAAATACCCTAAGATCTTAAAAATTCCTTAAGGTTATTGAAATCTATTAACAATTCCTCGGAAATTTTATAAATACCCAGAAATATTTCAAAGAATGCAAAATAATTTAAAAAAAAAAGGTATAAACCTTAATAAGTAGGACACAAGTCTTAAAAATAGGGTACTTTCGGGACCTTAACTGATTATACGGTGCAATAAGTGATATAGGGACCGGTCTGTGAGGCCTGTAATTCGCTAAATCGAATTAATCCATTCATTTTTTTCGATTCTTATAGGCGATTCATTTTCTCCCACTTAAAATAATTCCGCAAGATTTCAAGAAATACCTCAAGATTTTACGGAATTTCAAAAGTTTTTAAATACTCAAAGGATTTAAAGAGATTCCAACGTAGTTCCAAAGATTTTAAGCAAAATGTTCATATGTTAAACAGGGTATCTACTCAAATCCTGGAAAAAAATCCATGACAAATCGAGATTTTTGCCAGATATCTCACGTTTTTCCAGGTATAATTTTTGGCGAGTTCATCATATTTTTTTTTAGTTTCTAGGAACTCAATTAATATTACAAGATTTCTTAAATATTTTAGCACAATAGATTAGTTAAATAATACTAAAAACATGATTAATCATTTCATGAATTTGTCTCTAAAGTTTATGAATTTAAATATTAATTCAAATGAATTTTTATGTTATCTACTCATACTTAAAATTCAATGTATACTTAATTAAAATATTGTGGGTACTATATTAAATTCAACTTAAACCGCTGAAAATTCCGCGCTGTATTTTTTAATCGCCTTTTTGGTAAAAAAAATTTGTTTAAAAAAAACTTTGATATGATGTTTAAATATTTTTTAACACAAAAGTTGAATTTTAACGCAAAATAAAAAGTCTCCAAGTAAAATTATGAATCTTCTTCTGGAATAGAAAATTTTCATCCTTGTTCCGAACAAAATTTTTTTCCATCACATACGTATCGAAATAACTTATCAGACTTAAAACAATTCACAAAGTTTCGGATTTCAGTAATTCTGGTAAGTCTAAATTATTTTAAAGAAAATTAAATTTTAATTCTTAACAATTTCTTAGGCTTTTCATCACTTCTAGTTCCGGTTTAATCGTAGTCAATTAAACCAGTGGAAGTTGTCACACATTACTACCCAGAGGATCTCTAGATTTAAGAAGATATAAAAAATTTTCAAGGGTTCAACAGATTTTATGTTTCAAAGAATGGAAAAGTTTAAAAAATAAATTATTTGTTATTGTCCAATCAAAAGTTAATATCTAAAAAACTTAAATTCAAGAATCGATTATATTAAATTTATTAATTCAAATCGACTAATCAAATCGTCAATTTTTAGAGTCGATTCTACTTTTTCGCGAATCAGCCAAAACTAATAATAGAAAAATGCAATCAATAATTTACCTCCACTCAGAACAGTATCCTTGTAAGGGCACTTTGTCGTCCAATGGTCTCCATTGCAATTACGGCACTTGACGACACCTTTTTCGCCCATGCTTTTCAATTTATCAAGTGAATCCTCTTCCTGTTTGTTATCCTCCTCCTTGCTTGAAATGAACTGCATGAAGACATCTTCAGCAATGACGGTTGTCGCGGGATTTGGTCCAGGCCGGTCATCGCTCGAGTCTCCAAATTTGTGCCAGTTTTTACGAGCAGCAATAGTTTTTGAAACTATGCGTTTCTCGATCTTGTAGGTGCGGACAACCTTCACCTTCTTGTTGTCGTCGTTGAGTTTGTATTCTGTGACAATTTTGAAGCCATTTTCGTGCACTTCAGAATTTGGTGGCAAAGCGGTTCCTCCCTCTTCTTCAACCTCATCAGCCCAGCTGGACTTTACTTCAAACGCTGCTGGCATTTCTAGGCAAAAAATTTTTTTTTATTTTATAGCAATATTCAAGCATTATTCAAAAAACAGGTTTGCTATAAAATCTCAATTTTGAAATTCCCTGACTCTTTCCTGGCCCAGGGTTGCTACAAGAGTCTGGTTACGAAATTCCATTAATTTTCCAGGTTTACCCTGTATAATAATTCAATGGTAATCTTTTATCAATAAGTTGTACTGGATTCAAAAGAATTTTCAATTATATTTTTTGTATGAAAGTGAAAAAAAGTATTCTGTATTCATAACCATATTATTTTTTTGTTATTACTTTCAGAACAATTATAGCCGAACTATTTATGCAAAGATTAGAGTAAAATTTTAAAATAATAGTATTCTAAAACAAACTCTGAGCTTTTCAACAAACTTAAAATAAAACTTTTAGATCGCAAAACGAATAAAATTGTCTATATTAAAATTTATCAAAGTTTAATCAATTCACAAGTTTCTTCAACATCTTCCAGTTATTTTTGCTTTTCCCATTGAATCTTCCATTTTTTTCATTTAATTCTTACACTTTGACCTATATTTGCCTTTTTCTTAAATTTTCTTTTCCGATATTCAAATATAGAATTCGCTATAAAATACTACATTATTGAGACTATGAAAAAAAGGTTTATTAAACACTTTTTAAAAATTCCATGACCTTTTCAGGTCTTGTTGCAACCCTGTGACTGTTATTCATCTTTTTTAGGTATAAGAACTACCTTACACCTAGGTGATAAAAAATGTTGATGCACAAAAAAATTCTTTCTAAATATATTTTAAACACTTTCAGTGACAACAGTCATACCGGATTTGATAAGGAGCCTTCCAAAAATTAATTAAGACATACGTAAAATACTTTAATTGGCAAACGAATAATTTTTCAACTAAAAAAGATGCATTTTGAATCACAAATAGAATAACTAAATTTTGAGTTTATGATAAAA
>JAAAKG020142938.1:0-11490 GCA_010014905.2 Druon quercuslanigerum
GTTCCAGAATAAATGTGTTGTTTGAATAAAACAAGAAGTCTGGATTATTCTAAAAATCTATACCCCCATAACCCCCCGTTCACAAAGAACCCCCCCCCCCCCCACTCAGAACGCTCTCAAAACAAGGAAAATAATGATTTTTCAGGAAACCAAGGGAATAAGTGCTTTTAAATAAAATAATGATATATATGCCATATTAAATTATATGAAACGCTTTAATATATTATAATAATACATAATAATAAATAATAATAATAATTATAATAATAATAATAATAAACCATCTTAAGCCTGTGACAACATTTTTATAATAAATAATATTTGAAGTCAAAATATATACTGTATTTTTAACAAACTTGTGCAGTTTTCACTAGAAATAAATTAATTTTGAAGAACATGTTCTTGTACTAAGAACATGAGATTACAACAAAATCATATTAATTTTTAACCAAACGCTTGAATTTTCAATATAAAGCAATCAATTTTCAACGAAAAATTAAAAATTGAAAAAATTAATATGCAAACAAAAACAAAAAAAATTTCTATAAAATAGCTGAAAATATAACCAATAGGATTAATATGTAGCAAACCAGGTCAAATTATAAACAAGTAGTTGAATTAAAAAGAAATTAATCCTTATTGAAAAGTATACTAGATGAATTGTCAACTGAAAACTCACTTTACAACTAACCATTGCATAGTCAAATAAACAGATAAAAAACCTATAATTGTCAACAAAATAATTTAATTTTAAACTTATAAAATAAATTTTCAACAAAATGCACAGTTAAATTTTCAACCAAAAAGTTATGTTTTTAACGAAAAAATACATTTAGATTTTTAACCAAAAAATATTAATTTTTTAACTAAAATTGATTAATATTCAACCAAAAATATAATAATTGTATCTTCAACGAAATAGTAAAATTTGTAATCAAAAGAGATCAAATTTTAAACCAAAAATGTAACAGTAAACATTTCAACTAAAATATTTACCTTTCATGCAAAATATTTTGAAGAACATCAAAAAGGAAAAATTTCTTGAAAACAGGAAAAGGAGGAATTTTTGGAAAAATAAGCCCCCTGCGTGAGCACCTCCCCATTGTGCGCGCGGCGCTTCGTGCCAAGTTTGAGCGCACCCAATATCGCCGCAAAAAAGGTCTCTCTTGCATGCTAAACATGTTGTAGGACACTCCAAATTTTTTAAAAATATTTTCCAACATATTCTTAGCTCTGGGGTCATGTGAAAGTTAAGGTGTGTGAGCAATGGGCCTCACGACAGCATTTTTACTTTATTTTGTTAAATACCCCTGAACGGGTACGCTCTCGCGCTTTTTGCTCGTTTCCGTACGTTTAATGCGTACACTTTAATTACATTTTTTTTAATGTCATTAATAGTATAACTTAAATTGAAAACGGATTTAAACGTCTGAGGAATTACTTCCATACATTGTAACTGACATTTTTTTCAATTTGTTTTTTTTTTAAAGAAGGTTCTCAAAAAAGATAATTTGTAAATCTTGTTTAAATATACTAAAAACAATGCTTAAAACTTACGGATCTTTTAAAAACAAAAATTCCATATTTTTTAAAATGATTGAACTTTTTGACCATTTGTCTAATTAAGAAATTACATGAAAATAGTTTTGAAATACATATATTTCATATCTATTAGAAATTTGGATTCATATTTCTTAAACTATTAAAAAAAATGTGTTGTTTTTTTTTTAAATTTTCAAAATGTTGGAAAGCATGTACACTTTTTAATTTTCCTTGAATTTAAAAATGGCATAAGGATAATTTGCAAGTATTATACTTTTGCCGCGTACCAGAGAATTTGACAAAAATTTCCCAAACTCATAAGCTGTTTTTCTTTAAATTTCGAAAAAGCTCTAACTTTTCGAATTTTTGTCTATTTGAAAAATTTTCTAATCTATCAGAAAAATATTGTTTTCTATTTATCCGAACATTTTCAAAATTTTGAAAAGTATGTAACTATTCTAATTTTCATCGAAATTACAAATTTTGTTTGGATAATTTACAAGTCTTCTACCCATCTTTAAGAAACTGTGACAAAAATTTCTAAAATTTGAAGAAGAAAAAATGTTCAAATTTTTAAAATGCTCTTAATTTTTTTTTTAAATATCTGCTTAACGAACTTAATCTTCATTTGGGGAACCTTAAGCAATGTATCAAAGGCTGCCTCGATTTTTTGATTTTCGAACTCTGTGAGTGCCGAAACGTAAAGTTCCATTTAAACCCGGACATCAAAAATTTGAAAGATTATATTACACTCTCATGAATGAGATTGTAAAAAGAGAGCAAAGTGGGGAATATGGGCAAGTTTTTAAAATCTGTTAAATGCTTTACTGTTAAAATAAATGCACAAATTTGCATTTTTCCAAGCATTAAAAAATTTTTTATTTTAATATTTATTATTTAATAATTCAAGATTATGGTTATATAGAATTTTAATAAAATATAGATTGTTTTACTATCTTAAGGTACTTAATTCATTTTGAAGAGGGAAAAGAGGGACATATGCGGGAGCATCCAGTTAATAAGGAAGTCACAATTTTACCATCTCTGGTTACATAATAATTAATCTTTTACACGAATTTAAATAATTCAGTAAATAACTCTCATTTAATATTCAATTACATTTCTATTATCTATTGAACGAATCGACTCTTTAGTAATTTAAAGCTCGATCGATTGGCCAATTCTTCCGTTCTTAACTCATACCAGATGAGGTCTGAAAATCACGGAAATATAAAAATATATTTTGAACTAGTAGTCAACTTATTTTCCCCAAACTTTCCATGTGCTTAACAGAAGTTAAATTTGATTAATTTAAATTTTGAACTTTTTTTCTGTTCGTTGCTTTCGTACAAAATACAACCTTTTGTAACGAAAACATTTGTAAAGAAAAAATAACATTTTTATATGAAAAATGTAATTGTTGATTTTTAACAAAAAGCGACAACTTTTTTACCAAAAATATAGTAATTAAATTACCAGTAAAAAAATAAATTCCCAACCAAAACGGAATCAATTTTTAATCCCACATCTAACGTATCTTTTCACCGTTGATTGACGATTCATAATTCAAGGATGACATATGACGTACATTTTTAAAAAAGGTTCATGTTTGTACGTTAATGATTCGAAAAGTAATATTCGAAAAAATGTTGTGTAGCTTACAGATCTGAAAATCTGATAAAAAATAAGGAAATTTGACATCTTTTAAAGACAGTGAACTTTGGAGCATAACTTTTTATTGAAAAAATGATAGGAAAAATATGTAAAAATTCGTGGTGTCACTTTAAACATTTCTAAATAGATCGCCGTTGAAAAATTTGCAAAACATAACTAATTGTTCGTCTTTTGTAAATAAATTTGCAACTAAACTATCTTCGGTTTTAATGAATATTATGAAGTGATTGAAATTGGAAGTAGTTAGTTGAACTATCTGTAATAATTTACAAGCTGAAATAAGTATGTCCTTTTTGTTGCCTCACTTTGGCCTTCGAATTTATGCCCTATATTGAAGAAAACCGAGGATCATCCGCTGAAAAAACGGTCCCACGCTAGTTTCTGACACTTGCTTTCCCATAAGAAAAATTAACTTCAAATAACGCAATTCTCACGAAGACAACAAGAAGCACATACTTCTTTCAAATCTTCTTCTTTCAAATCTCTTTGGTTAAAAATTGATCTATTTGGTTAAAAATTAATATTTTCTGGTTGAAAGTTCAAATACTTGGTTGAAAGTTAAAGTCCTTTGTTTAACCTTTTTTTTTTTGTAAATTGTATTTTTGTATCTGAAAATTCAACTCTTTTATTTTTAGTTGAAGATTTACCCTTTATATGTTCAAAAATGAAATATTTAATAGAAAATTTATATTTTTTGTGGATCATTAGTATATTTGCTTACAAAGTTAATCTTGTTAGTTCAAAATTTTTCTTTTTTGTCAATGATTCAACTATATATTTAAAAATTCGCCTTTTTTATTGTATTTAACTGCAACAAATTTTTTTAGTTTATCTTTTATAGTTAGAAAGTCACCCCTTTTAGTAAGAAATTAACTTTTTTAATGAAAATTTTCATTTGGGGATTGAAAATGCAACTGTATTCAGAAAAATGCGTATTTTTGTTTTGAACATTAATATATTCTTAGTTAAATTTTAATCTTTGCTGTTTGAAAATTCATCTTTTATGTTTTAAAAAGTCATCCTTCTTGGTTAAAAATTCATCTTTTTTATTTGAAAATGAACTTTTCTGTTGAAAATGTAACTTTTATTAAAAAATCTCGTCTGTTTGATTTGAAAATTGATCCATTTTGTTAAAATTCTAACTAATTAGTTGCTAATGCAAGTCTTCAATTAAAACATTTTTAAATTGAAATTCGTGTTTTTGAATTGAAAATTCATCATTGTTAGTAGAAAATCTTGATAATTTAAAGTGTGTTATATTAAATCCAATATGGCATTTATATTAATTTTATTAAAAAGAATGTCCTTCCCTATCTTTCACCGATTTTAATAAAAATCCAAACTTTTTCCACTGCTTTGAGGGAATTTTTAGCTATGTTAATTTTCTCGGAATTGAAGAAAAAGCACAGCTTTTGTCTTGAGTAGAATTATTTTAACAAAAAGTCAAGTCACTATTGTTAAATATATAATTCTGACTTTGCTCTTTTGAAAATCAGTCAAGATTGATTTTCATGAATTTTCAGTTGGTCAGGCACATCTACGATAAATTTTCGAACTTTATGCAAATCGAGACACTGCAACATGTGCGTCTCTTATATATAGAAGTTTCAAGTTTATACATGAAGCAGATGTCACAAGCTAAACAAATTATCAACGAAAACTATTTTGAATTCAAGTTGACAGTATCGTTGCGAATTTTCTTCAAAATATATTCACTATTGCTATTCATAAGTTTGTATTATAAATAAAGTAATGATACTGAAAACAAACCATGGGCGAAGAAATTTTTCTGGAGCGCGTTACGGAATTTTTTCACGAGGATTAAACACTGAAAAATCATAAAGTTACGCATCACGCTCCAGCAAGGTAGCCGGCTGAACGCGCATATTTATGGAATTCAAGAAACTCGTGGAATTCAAAGGAATTCATTGAATTCAATAAATTCGTAAAATATAAAGTAATTTAGAGAATTCAAGGAATTTATGGAATTCATGGAATTTGAGGAATTTAAGAAATTCACGGAATTCGTGGAATTCAGGGAGATCACGAAATTCAAGGAAATCACGGAATTCACTAGATTTAAGGAATCTATTTAATTGACTGAATTCGCGTAATTCACGGAATTCACTGAATTTACAGAATTCCTAGAAGTCACTGTATTCATGAAATTCACTGAATTTATTGCATTCATGAAAATCAAGGAATTTATTGAATGCATGCAATTCACGGAATTCATAGAATTCACGGAATTCACCAAATTTAAGAAATTTATTAAATTGACTGAATTCACGAAAATCACTAAATTTAAATAATGCGTGGAAGTCACTGAATTCTTTTAATTCACTGAATTTAATGAGTTCATGAAATTTCCTTAAGATATTATTTATTTGTATTGAATTCACGGGTTTCATCAATTTCAAATAATTCATGTCGTTCACAGAATTTACAGAATTCACGGAATTTAAGGAAATCACGGAATTAACAAAATTTAAGCAATTTACTAAATTCGCGGAATACACGGAATTCACTGGATTTATTGAATTCCTAAAATTCAAATAATTTATGGAATTCAAGAAATTTATTTCATTCGTGGAATTAATTTAATTTACTGAATTCAAGGAATTCAACTAACTCATGGAATCCACGGAATTAACGTAATTCGTGATATTCAAGAATTCACATAAGTTACAGAATTCACGGAATTCTAGAAGTTCTCGGAATTAAAGATTTTACGAAATTTAAAGAATTTACGAAATTTAAAGAATTTACGGAATTTAAAGAATTTACAAATTTCATGAAATTCGCGGAATTTAAGAAATTCAAGAAATTTATGTAATTCACAAAATTAATTTAATTCATTGAATTTAAGGATTTCACGGAATTCATGAAATTCACGAAATTCAAAGAAATGACCAAATTCGCCAAATTTAAGGAATTTATTAAATTGACTGAATTTACGGAAGTCTCTGAATTTAAATAATTCCTGAGAGTGACTGAATTCTTTTAATGCACTGAAGTTATTGAATCCATAGGATTCATGGAATTTATTGAATTAATGGAATACACGGAATGCACGAAATTAATGGAATTCATCGAATTCACTGAATTTATTGTATTAATGAAATTCACTGAAATTACTGAATTTAATAATTTCATTAAATTTCCTTAAGATATTATTTATTTGTATTGAATTCACTTGTTTCATATATTTCAAATAATTCATGTCATTCACAGAATTTGCAAAATTCAAGTAATGCATGGTATACACGAAAGTGAAGGAAATCATGGAATTCACCAAATGTATGTAATTTATTAAATTCGCGGGATGGACGGAATTCATGCAATTCACTGGATTTATTAAATTCCCAGAATTCAAATAATTTATGGAATTCAAGGAATTTATTTCATTCGTGGAATTTATTTAATTCACTGAATTCACGGAATTCGTGGATTTGATGGAATTGACGTAATGCACGAAATTCAAGGAATTCAACCAACTCATGGAATTCACGTAATTCATGGTACTCAAGAAATTCACGTAAATTACAGAATTCACGGAATTCTAGAAGTTCTCGGAGTTAAAGATTTTACGTAATTTAAAGAATTCACGATTTTCATGAAATTCGTGGAATGTAAGAACTTCACGGATTTGACAGAATTTACGGAATTCAAGCAATTCACTGAATTCAAAGAACTCAAGGAATTCACTCCAATTAAATGAACTCCTTGAATTCACAAATTTCTTGAATTCCGTGAATTCATTTCACTTAAACATCCTTTCGAAGTTTCACTTCTACTGTAGGTCCCGTGAAACATTTAAAAAAACCTTTGAAGTTTTAACACGTATTTGCCGCAAGAAAAAAGAAGTTCTTTGTAATTTTTTCCAAACCGCCAGTATTAGGTAAATCGAGTTGAAACTCAACAGTTCTTTTCACAATGAGCCATAGCGTACGAATGCGAATACGTATGGTCAATCAGGTACAGTTCCCCCGGGCTTTTTTCCACAAAAATGAAAACGTTTATAAACTGAAATCGGAAATGCTATTAAATGTCATAACGGACGTCTCTCGACTCATTTTGAGGGATAATAACAAAAAAAATTATAGCGCTAAATAAAAATTGTATGCATGTGCATTATTTTGAGGTTAGGGTTGTTTGTCAACTCTCTGTCATTCCGATAATGTAGGTCTCTGTCGTACCGATGCTGTCGGTAAGCACTCTGGAATAATTATGGAGGAGAATTATGACACATGTAACCTTAAAATACACACACACACACACACAAACACACACACACAGGCACATTAAAATTAGCAAAATTAAAATTTTTTGAATGAACCCACAAAAAAAGTGTGGAGGGACGTCCGTTAGCATATTCGCTATTATTTCCCAGTTTTTGAAAACAAAATAATTATTATTTTAGGAAAAAAGCTGGGGAAATCGAACACTGGTAAAATCGATTCTAATTCCTAAGCTCCATACAACGTAAGCAGAATATATATATTTTTTAAATAACCCACAAAAAAAGTGTGGTGGGACGTCCGTTTGCATATTTGCTATTATTTCCCAAATTTGTAAGACAAAATATTTACTATTCCAGGAAAAAAAAGCCGGGGCAACCTAAAACTAGCAAAATCGATAATTTTTTAAGTATCTCAGTGGGCACAAAAGTTAAAGAACATCATTATAACAGCTTGAAAACGTCCTTATTCAGTCCAAAACATAACGTTCCATAAACATACAATGTACAATGTTACAAGTGTTACAATGTACAAACATACAATGTTCAAAGTTTTTAGAACATTAATTTTTTCATGGCAAATTTTTGTATTTTATTAAAGATTCATCTTTTTTTTAGAAAGTTAATCTTCTGTGTTGAAAATTGATCTTTTTAGTTAAAAATTCAACTATTTACTTAAAAATGTATATCCATGGAACATACAAACCAAAGAAATCATGTAACCCTATTATTGATGACAGCTGAAATTCACTGTTTTTTAGGACAAGGTCTTTGTTAAAAAAAAAGTTTCATACTTGATTCCCACTTTAAGAGACACTTTTTGGTAATCTTTCTGAGAAAAGAAGGTTTAAAAGTGGCTTATTCTGTAAGTGACTCAATAGGTTTTAGTCTCTTTGAGAGTTTTAATGCGGGTCGAAGGTCGACTTGATCGGTCTTTCTTTTTCAACAAGAGATTTCTTATTCTCGAAAATTTCAAAGCAATCAAAGTTACTTCTCTTTTTATATGAATTTAAATTAGAATATGAAAGAAGAGCAAATCTTTCATCCTTGTTTATTCATGGATGCATATAGTACGTTACTTATTGGGGGACACTCTTGCACATATTCTCCACTTTTTTTCAAGAATTGTTCTTTTTTTAAATACTTCCTGACACTAAACGAAGACAGAAACGTAAAAAAGTTTAAAAGAAGAATTTAGGATTTTCAAAAGATATGCAATTTTTGTTTAAACCATTTTTTATAAGACTCGTCTTTTTGGTTTTATTCACAGAAAAGGAATATGAAGAATTAAAGAGTTGAAGAATTAAAAAACAGTGCAGTTATTTGAAAGATTTATAATTTTTCCCTTAGCTTTTTTTATAAGACTTGATATTTTGGATTTATTTATTGACAATACTATGAAAAATACATAAATTTTGAACCAAACGACGCAAAATAAAGGAAAACCTTCGCGGAGCAATTGTAACTCTTAACCAAGTCGTTGATTATCAAAATAAAAAGATGTCACGAAATAGTTGAAATATCAACCACTTAGTTGAATTTTTAAGCAAAAAATAAGAAATCAAAGAAGTTATAAAAAAATCCATTATATTCAACTAGAAAATACGAATTTTGAACCAAATAGATAAATTTTTAACAAAGTACTTGAACATTGAACTAAAAAAGATCAATCTTGTACCAAAAAGGTAAACGTTGATTAAAAAAAATAAATTTTTATTAAAGTAGTTTAAATTTCATAAAAGTTGAATTTTCAACAAAAAAGTTGAATCTTCATTAAAAATAGATTGATTGTGTAGCGCACAATTGTGTACACAATTGTTTCCAGTTTGGACATTGCCTATACCTTATAAAAAAGACGGCTTTTTCAAGTCCTAATCGGGTGATAACTAGCTCTTCAAGACCAAAAAATGGTCTGAGTATAATATCAAATATCTTTTTGCATTTTTCCAAAAAATCCAGGGTGCTTAAAATTACCAAAGGCTAAAAATGAACGTTAAATAAATGAACTTTTTTCTCATTATCTAGTGAGTCTTTGGGGCCCTAATCGGGTGCTGGATATATGCACATAAACAAAGAAAAGTGGTGCAAAAGCTAAGGGAAACATTAATAAGCAAAAAGATATATAAGAATATCAAAATTTGTTAAAAGATTCCTTAAAAAGTACAGGTATCCTGTTTTTTTTTTAATGAGTTGTTTACGACTGGGTAATCCAAAGATTAATTGAAAAAAAAAGTTTCATGTATTTTCCTGCATACAAATTGTCTCTTATACATACAATACTATTTTGTACTGATAATATTCTGTTAAAATTAATTGCTAACCAAATTTATTTATGTTTTTAGAACAATTTTCTCTTGGAATAGAATTAGGAAGTTAAATTCAACAGAAATAATTGCCTTTACCAACTCTTTAATAAGTGTGTGGTAATGATTAATGCAAGTTAACAAATATAATTTTTTTAACAATTTATTATTATTTTTAAGCAAATTAACTTTCAATACAGCTCACTTTTTACATACAGGAAACTGAAAATTAATGTAATTTAATTTATTAGTTATAATTATCTTTTCCTATATTAATGATAGATAGTTGCGGTTTTTTTTCTAAAATTTGTGACTACTTTGGTTTTTTATTTATAGTTATTATGTTTTAAACATTTATTACATAATATATTTTTCTCAAATAAAACAGATATTTAAAATAGCTTACAAAGGACCCCGCACAGAATGCATGGGAAAATGTCTTTCGGTGGATTTGGTTACACCTTTGTAATGTTGTAGGTTATAAGGGCAAGTATCACGCATTGAAATGTGGTAAACATTACGTTCGTCTCACGAAACGCGCATCTTGCAATGGCCGAACGCGAAGCGCTCAATATCAACTGCGACACTCACTGTTTCGGGACATCCACGATGGTAAAAAAGGTCGATATCAAGTGTGGTAATGCCAATCATAAAAATCTCTTTTTTCGCAACAGACGAACGCTGCGCGCTCAATATTTTGGCTTAACTTCAACATTAATAATTTAAGGGCTGCAACGGTGTTTCAATAAGGTCAGAATGAAGTGCGGTAATGCCAATCACATAAACTGCCCGCTTCTCGCAATGTTCTAACGCAAAATGCTCAATATTTGAAAATAACTGCAATACTCATTGTTTTAGGGCAGAAAAGGTTATCAAATAAGGTCAGCATCAAGTTTGATTCTTCGAATCCTATATATCGCTATTGTGTTTTGCCACTGCGAAAAGAGGGCGAATCTTGTGATTGGCATTACCGCACTTCATACCGACCTATATACAGTCAAAACTTGTGACCCTCCCATTCCTTTAGAGTCCTCTGTTTACCAGATTTGCCCTTGAAGGAGCAAATTACCATTTGTTTCCCAAATATGACTGCTTGGAATGCAGACCCTGAAGGTCTTATTGAATTGAAAGCGAATTATTATTTTATCTTGCCTCATTTCTGAAATTTGCAGTGTGCTGATATCACTTGCACAATAAACCCCAGGAATAAATTTTATCTTTAAATTGTATAAAAATGCTGCAGCATGTTTATCTGACGAAAATCAACATTTATCTTGCTGAAATATTTATGTATTCTGTAAGTGTAGGTGACTGTTTTTTTAGTTAAAATTATTGAAATAATGTGAGACGATTTAAAAAATAAATAACACGAGGATTTTCGAATGTATGGAGGAAAGTTTTTCGGTGAAACTAGACGCAGCCGTTTGACATATCACATGTGTTACTAGTGGAAGCTTCTAATGTGTCCCCTAAGGGTTTACATTTTTTCTTTCACCTTCTTCCCATTCCTTAACACACCTCCCACACCCTTTTTGGTGGAGGGAGGAGGACCTACAGTTTAAGGTGGGTTCCGAACCGCCAAGAGCAACAGCCTAAAGTACTTGGAGAACCTTTTTCTCTAGAGGTACCGGTCCCACGACTTTCCGGAGATGATCAACTCCCTTGCTAGGCTAGTGTTCACCACATGGGCCACCGAGGCTCTTCCAGAGTGCGAGGCGGGAATCGAACCCG
>JAAAKG020142939.1:0-11490 GCA_010014905.2 Druon quercuslanigerum
AAATTCTTCACAAATTTAATAATGAGTATTAGACAAAATATTAATATTAATTAATATTATTTCATTATTTAATTAATCGATCGTGCTAATATATTTAATAATATCTTGTAATATAATTTTATCAAAGCTTTCTAAAATTTTCAGAAAAATAGTTACATTTTTAGACAAAGTGATACACTTTTAACTGAAATTATAAATCTTTAACTAGAATAGTCGAATTTTAAACCATATAATTGCATTTTAAAATAAAAATATTCATTTTTGGACCAATAAGGATTTTTCAACAAAATGTATGAATTCTCATTGAATTTATTGAATTTTTAATTTAAAAATGATAATTATTCAAAGGCAATACTTGAATTTTCAACCCAAAAGATTAATTTTTAACCAAGGAAATTAATTTCTACCAAAAATGACGAATTTTTAAGAAAACACGTGAATTTTCAATTAAAAAAGAAAAATTGCCTTTAAAAAATTGAATCGTTCAATTTTCATTACAAAATAATTATTGTTCAACCGAAGATGTAAATTTTTAACTAAAATGATGAAATATTCAATTGGAATAATTACATTTTCAGCTAAAAAAATAATTATCAACAAAAAAACTAATTTAAAAAAAACATTAGCTTTTTTAGCAAAATGATGAATTTTCAACTGGAATTCTAGTTGAATTTTTTACCAAAAAGATAACATTTTACATGCAAAGATTAATTTCAAAATAAACAAAAAAACGAATTTTTGACTACAAATAATTTAGTTTTCAACTCAATTAATGTCTACCAAAAAAGCTGAATCTCTAATATAAAAATATAATTTTTTAACTCAAAGATTGAATTTTGAACCGAAAAAGATCTTCTTAGTCAAAAATGGAAAAGTTAAATTTTATGTTAAAAAAATTAACTATCCACACAAAAAATGCAAGCAATGTGAGAAATTTTCATCGAAAATTACTAATCTTCAACTGGAATAGATGAATTTTAATCTCAAAAAGCAAATTTTTAGCTATATAGTTGAATTTTAAACCATAAAGACGAACTTTCAACTATAAAAATAATTTTTCAACCAAAAGTTGATGTTAAAAAATTGATGTTGAATCAAAGAGATTAATTTTTAATTATAACTATGGAATATTAAAATAAAATAGTTAAATTTTCAATAAAAAGAAGCCAAAGAAAAAATAAATTTGTAACAAATTAGCTCAGTCCAGAGAAAAAATTGCAAATAAAAAGTGGAATTTTCCAGCAAAAAAAAATTAGCAGGAACCAAGAATATTAATTTTCTATCAAAGATACCACATTTTCAAGAAAATATATGAATTTCCAACCAGATACTTAAATTTTCAAACGAAAACGGTCAATTTTCAACAAAAAATAGAATAACTACATTTGCAGTTAATGAATTTAATTTCAAGCAAAAAAAATGAATTTTTATAATAACAGTCAAATAGAGCAATATAAAGCTATTTTTAAATATGAAAAATAATTGTTATTTCATTTTATATTGCAATTTTTAAAAAAAGACACTCCGAAAGCAACAAAAAATAATAATTAGCAACCAAGAATATTAATTTTCTACCTAAGAGACCGAATTTTCATGAAAATATATAAATTTCCAACTAGATACTTAAATTTTCAAACGAAAAAGATAAATTCTCAACCAAACATAGAATTGTTGAACTTGCAGTTAAAAAATTTATTTTTATATTGAAATTCAAACAAAAATTAGGCACTCCCTTTAAAAAAATTCTATGACTAAAAAAAAAAACCTGACAATTTCAGGTTTTCCAGGTTTATAAAAATTCCCTGTAAATAACTAGGTTTGCAACCAAAAGTATTAATTTTGTAACAAAGAAAACGAATTTTCAAAAAAATATATAAATTTCCAATCCGATACTTGAATTTTCAACTGAAAACGATCAATTTTCAACCAAAACTAGAATACTTAAACTTGTAGTTAAAGAAATTTAATTTGAAGCCAAAAACAAAAGAAATTTTTATGAAAACAGTCAAATAGAGCATTATAAAACTATTTTTAAATATGAAAATAATTGTTATTCCATTTTATATTTCAATTTTTTAAAAAAGACACTCCGAAAGCAACAAAAAATAATAATTAGCAACCAAGAATATTAATTTTCTACCTAAGAGACCGAATTTTCATGAAAATATATAAATTTCCAACTAGATACTTAAATTTTCAAACGAAAAAGATAAATTCTCAACCAAACATAGAATTGTTGAACTTGCAGTTAAAAAATTTATTTTTATATTGAAATTCAAACAAAAATTAGGCACTCCCTTTAAAAAAATTCTATGACTAAAAAAAAAAACCTGACAATTTCAGGTTTTCCAGGTTTATAAAAATTCCCTGTAAATAACTAGGTTTGCAACCAAAAGTATTAATTTTGTAACAAAGAAAACGAATTTTCAAAAAAATATATAAATTTCCAATCAGATACTTGAATTTTCAACTGAAAACGATCAATTTTCAACCAAAACTAGAATACTTAAACTTGTAGTTAAAGAATTTAATTTGAAGCCAAAAACAAAAGAAATTTTTATGAAAACAGTCAAATAGAGCAATATGAAGCTATTTTTAAATATGAAAAATCATTGTTATTCTATGTTATATTGCAATTAAAAAAAAGGAATTAGGCTTTAAAAAAATGCCCTGACAATTTCAGGTTTTCCAAAAATTCCCTGACAATACCAGGTTTTTCCTGATTTTTCCCTTAAGAGTAGACACCCTGTAGAAAAATAAATTTGTACACAACTCGACAAAGAGTGCAGGAAGATTAAAATATGAATGTAGATTAATTTCTGATATGTAATATGCATATAAAACCACGAAAGTCTATGAAAAACGGAGAGTACGTCAACAACAATTTTCCCGTTCAGCTCACTCCCGCTAATAAAATTTGAATATAATCTATCTCTAAGAAAGTACAGTGCAATTGTAAATTTTGACTGATAATGAATATTGAACGATAATAATAATGAATCAACTGTATGTAGAGAATTACAGACCGTGTGTGTGTGTTCGCATACAGGAAGCGGTTATATCGGTCGTTATCGTAAAATACGGAAGCCAAAGATCCTCGATGTAGGTGTCGCCAAACGTCGCCTGGATTGTTTTGTTGAAATCCTTTCCGGAGAACATCGAGGTCATTGGATAGGTCAAATCCAGGATTTGCCTCCACCACTGAGTCATTTTCTAAAAACAAACTCTAATTCAAAACCAATTCAGGCCTAGGACTCACTTCCGAGATCAAAAAAAGAGTTAAAAAAATAGTCTCAGAAATTTAAAAAAAACTGATTTTTTTCTCTTTTGAATCGTTCTTTTGCTTTTTTTTTGCTTAAATGAGAACTGAAATAAATAGAATCTAGGTCATCGCTCTCGAGAATATGCTCAGCATTTGAGCTTTTTACAGGTATGATTTTTCAAGAGTTTATTACAAATAATGTCCTTTTTTAGTTTATAGGAATTTAATTAATATTACAAGAAATTCTTAAATATTTTAGCATGATAGATTAAATAAAAAATGTTTATTTTCTCTACTTATACCTAAAATTTAGTGAGTATTTAGGTAAAATAATATGAGTATGATATTGAAAATTAATTTAAACTGCTTTAAAAATTTCTAACTGTTCATGTAGAAATTTGAAATTTAAAAAAGATAGATTAATTTTCTACCAAAAAGACGATTTAAAAATTCTGATTTGAAAATACATTAATTCTCAGTCAAAGACTTGAATTTTCAACTGAAAAAGATCAATTTTCAAACAAATAGCTGAATTTTAAATATAAAAATATCACTTTTTAAACAAAACTGGAATAGTAGATTTTTAGTTTAAAAAATTATTCATATACCGAAAAAAACAGATTTTTTTAAAAACAAATTTAATTTAACTTTTAACCAAAGAGTATTATTTTAAACCAAAAGGATAAAATAATTAATAAAATGGTCAATAGTTCATTACAATACTTGAATTTTTAAGCAAAAAAATAAATTTTTAAACAAGACGATAAATTTTCAAATAAAAAAATTAATTTTCTAGCAAGAAAGACGATTTTTAAATTAAATATATGAATTTTTAATTCAAGAAGACCTAATTTTAACTAAATAGTTAAATTTTCAACCAAATTAATAAATATTTAACTAAAATTATCAATCTTTAACTCGAATAAATAAATTTTAAACATAAATATGAATTTTGAAGAAAAAATTTAAATTTTGAACCAAGCAGTTTTATTTTTAACCAAAACGATGGATTTTTACCATTTTGGACCATGTATACAAAAAAATTAAAGTCAAAATTAAAAATACATGAATTTTCATCGAAATATTTGCATTATCAAATACAAAAAGACAAATTTTTAACTAAATAGTTAAATTTCAAACAAAAAATATCTATTTTCAACTAAAAATGGAATAGAAGAATCGTTTTCACCAACGAAGACGAATTTTATAGAAAATAAATGAATTTTAAATTAAAAAGATAAATTGTCAAACAACGATTAAATAGTTAAATTTTAGTTCAAAAAATATTTTCAACCAAAGAAAAGATAAATTTTGAATGAAAAAAAGATATAAATAAATTTTCAACAAAAAAGTTTAAGTTGCAACTGGAATAGTTCAATTTTCAGTAAAAAAGAATAATTTTCAGCCGAAGAAAAAAGGAATTTTTAACAAAAGAGTAAATGTCCACCAATTAATGAAATTTTTATTCAAAAGAAATGAATTTGGAGCAAAAAATGTACATATGAGTTAATATTTCAAGCAAATAAAATTTAAATTTTTAATAGAAAATACTGGAATTCAACCAAAAAGTATAAATGATTAACAAAATACATGGATTTTCAACCAAAGACTTGAATTTTTAACTAAAACTGATCAATTTTCAACTAAAACAGAATAGTTAAACTCTCAGTCACAAAAATAGATTTTAAACAAAAGAACGTGTTATTCAATTTAATTTGGTTGAGGATTCAAATTATTTTGTTGAAAATTCAACTTTTTTGGTTGAATTCAACTAAATAACTGTTCCATTTTTGGTCGAAAACTTATCTTTTTTATAGAAATTTAATCTTTTTGTTTAAAAATTGTACTATTTCGTTCAAAATTTACTTTTTTTTATTGAAAATTAAGTTTTTTAATAAACATTTAATTATTTTACTTTTAGTTAAACCTGTTTTTGGTGAAAATTCATTTATTTGTTTAAAATCCGTCTTCTTTAATAGAAGAATAATCTCATTATTGGAAACTTAATCCTTTTATTAAAAAATTAATTGCTGTGGTTAAAAATTTAACTTTTTTGTTTAAAATTTGTTCCTTTTTTGGTTGAAAATTTATTTTACTAACTGAAAATTGAAGTATTTTAGTTATGGTAAAAAATTTATCTTCTTAGTTAAAAATTCATTCATTTGGTTAAAAATTAAATCTTTTTTTAGTTGAAGATTTATAATTTTAGTTGAAAATTCACTTTAGTTATTCCATTTTTTGTGAAGAATTGAACTTTTTTTATAGAAATATAATCTTTTTCCTTAAGAAATGTTCTGTTTTGTAAAAAATTTACCTATTCGAATTTTAGGTTTTTTATCGAAAATTCATTTTTTTTGGGTTGAAAATTCATCAGCGTCACTAAAAATTAACTTCTTTCGCTGAAAATTCTTTTCTTGTTAGTTGAAAATTAAGTTTTTTAACTGAAGCTGTAACTGTTTCATTTTCGCTTGAAAATTTATGTTTAGTTGAAAATTAATTAATTTGGCTGAAAACTCATATTTATGTTTAAAATTTTCTTTTTTAATTGCAAATTGAACTATTCTAGTTTTTGTTTGTAAATTATCTTTTTTAGTTGAAAATTGATATATTTCATTGAAACTGTATCTTGTTTGGTAGAAAATTTATCCTTTGTGTTTAAAATTGAATTATTTTGTTGAAAATTCTTTTTTTTTTTGGTTGAGTATTTATTTTTCTATCATTTCAACCACTCTAATTTTGGCTGAAAATTGATCTTTTTTAGATAAAAATTCATGTAATTTGTTGCAAATGAGTCATTTTAGATAGAAAATTAATCTTTTGAGTTGAAAATTCAACTATTTGGTTAAAAATTCATATTTTTAGTTCAAGATTCATCATTTTAGTTGAAAATTCATTTCTTAGGTTCAAAATATATCTTTTTTATTTGAAAACTCAACTAAAAAGTGTTTAAAATGTATTTAGAAACAAATTTTTCTTTGCATTAATATTATTATTCTTCTTGATGTATGGCTGGTTTAATACCTAGAAAAATTTAGAAATTGGGATATTTTAGTAACCCTGAATAAGACACTGTTTAATGCGAATAATATGTTTTCTATTACTTTCACTTCTTTTACGATTTAAAGTAAGCGTCCTTTCCAATGTGAAGCGATACATTTTTCCGCAAAATTTAAATAGTTTAATTATTATTAATAAAGATTCCAAGCAGTTAAACTTTTTAGAACACTAGCTATGGGATAAAATACAGGGGCCAAATGGAACTTTTTGTCACGCCTAAAGGGTAACAAATTCAAGAAAAATTAATTAAGACTTCAAAAAAATATTCAAATAAAAATCAAAATAATTCAAATGAATTGGAATACAATTTTTAATAACAAAAATTTTCATTAATTTCCGTAAAATTATAATGAATTTTAAGGAATTTAAGATAAACGAGAATTCTATGAAATTCATAAGAATTCTTGGCAATTCTAACAAAAAATTGAAATGAATCATATGCAAAAACTTGGTTGAATTCAGAAATTTTTGAATGAGCTTAGAAAAATTTAAGTCAATACAAAAGAATTTAAAGAGATGACTAAGGATAAAGTGAGGGATAAAGACTTCAGGATCTATTAAATAAAAAAATTAAAAAAATCAAAAAAATCCATAGAATTAAGTAAAATTGAGTAAATTTTAAGAATTCAAGCGAACTAAACAAATTCTAGAGACTTCCAAGGAATTAATAAAAATTAGGAATAATTAATAAGAATTCAGGGTGAATTCCAAAAAATAATTTTAAATCTCTTCAAATCTTTGAAACTCTACTAATTTATGACCAAAAAAGAATTAATTAACATATTTTTGATTCAGTATTCATCTCTTCTGGTAGATAATTTGTTTTCATTTTTGTGTTGATAATTAATTTCTTTAACTAAACAGTTAATTATCTCATTTATGGTTAAAAATTTATTTTTTTAGCTAAAAATTCAACTATTTTTTTAATAATTCATGTTTGAAATTTTATCTTTTTGGTAAAAAATTCAACTATTTCAGTGAAGGATTCGTAATTTCAGTTGAAAATTAATTTCTTTTAACTGAGAATTTAACTATTTCATTTTTTTATTCAGAATTTATCTCTTCTTTGTAGAAAAAATATATTTTTTAGTTAAAAACTCCTCTTTCTTGGTAGAAAATTAATCATCTTTGTTGAAAATTTATTTATTTGGTAAAAAATTTAACCACTCCAGTTCATGATTCCTTATTTTAGTATAAAATTATTTTTTTATTTAAATTCAATTACTCCAGTTGAAGATTCTTTCTTTTAGTGGAAAATTCATCAATTTGGTTGAAAATTTAACTGTGTTGTTGAAAAATTGTTTTTACTTTGGGTTCATAATTAATTTTTTTAACTGAGAATTCAAACATTTCAATTTTTCGCTTAACTAAAAACTGAATCAATAGAACAGAATTAGTAAATCTAAATATTTTTGTTAAAGGTTGATAATTTCCGATACTTCCGGTAGAAAATTTTTTTTTATGAGAAGTTTAGTATTATATTTTTGGTTTAGAATTCATCCACTTTTCTTAAAAATTGTACTATCAATTTATTTACTTCAAATTAATTTTTTTTAATTTATCATTTTAGCTGAAAATTCGTTGTTTTTTGTTGTTGAGAAAAAATGCTTGAAAATTCAAGAATTTCGTACAAAATTAAACTTTTGTAAAAAAAAACTCGTTTTTTAAGTTGACAATTAATTTTCTTGAATGAAGATTTAAGAACTCCACTTTTGGTTTATAAATTTATCTTTTTTAGTTAAAAAAGGTAACTATAAAATTTTAAAGTTTTTATAAACAATGAAAAATATAAAATAAAAAATTATTAGGAAAATTACATTTTTATTTTAAAATCATTAGATTTTAAAGAAGAATTTTAATTTTTAAACAATTGTAGGTAACGTTGGAATTTTACATAAAAAGTTGGCATTATTAAACAAAAATAATAATAATCTGTGCAAGATTTAGAATCTTTCAACAATTTCGGATTAATTTACTGTTTTATGCAAAAAACAAAGAATTTTAATCTAATGAATTTTGTTTAAAATTATCAAATTTACAAGTCTTATCAACTTCAAACTTGTTCAGTGTTTTTCGTCTGAAAATTAATTTTTTTTTAACCCATTACATTTTTAAAAAGATCCATAATTTTTTAACAATCCTAGGTTATGTTGGAATTTTACATCGAAAATTAGCATTATCAAACAAAAATAATTATAATTTAAGGAAGATTAAAATTTTTTTGGCAAATTTAGACTATTTTATTGTTTTTTGTCAAAAATTGGCATTTTTACTTAAAATATTATATATCTCAAAGAAGATTTACAACTTAATAACATTTTTAGGTTATGTTGTCGTTTTACGTAAGAAATTTGTAGTTTATAACAAAAAAATGCAATGATTTTTGTTCGAAGTCATAAAATTTACAAGCTTCATCAATTTCAGATTTTGTCAGAGTGTATCGTCTAAAAATCAAATTTTTTAATAATTTTAGGTGACTTTGGAATTTTAGAATAAAAATTGGAATTATCAAACCAAAATAATTATAACTTGATCAAGATTTAGACAATTTTGATGATTTTGGATTAATTTAGTGTTTTTTGTAGGAAATTGGTATTTTTTATTTAAATAATTATATATCTCAAAGAAGATTCACTACTTTGTAACAATTTAAGGTTATATTCTCGATTAATATCAAAAATTTGTACATATATTTAAAGCAAATAGCGCTAGTTTTAAATTCAATGATTTTTTATATTTATAAGCTTCACCAATTTCAGAAAATTCAATTTCAAAATTTCAGAATCAGGTTAAAATATTTTAACAATTTCCGAATATTTCAAAGGAGATTAAAAAAATTCCAAAGAAGATTTATAATTTTGGAAATATTATTTATTTTTAATTTTAATATTATTTTTTAGATTATCATTCAGTCATTTAATTCGCAATTTTTGGGCTTTTGGCATTTTATACAGAAAATCGATACAGATTTTTTAAAAGACTGATAATTTCCAACCATTTTAGGTTATGTTAAAAATTGTCGGCAAAAGGTAACTTTAAACGAAAAACATCATGTCTAAAAGAACATTTACCATCTGAAATAAGTTTGTGTCAAATTATGTGAATAATTTTCGACTAAAACGGCTATTTGTAATAAAAAATTATTAAATTTCCAAAAATATTTACAATATTTGAGCAATAATAGGTTACGTTAGTATTTTTTTATGAAACTGGTATTTTTTCACAAAAGTGGAACTGTTAACTTATCTACATATTTATAAAAAATATCATATATATTAATTCTGAAATTAAAATGTCAATTTTCATTAATGATCAAAAATATTTTTCTTAATTTTCTTTTCTATTATTTTAGATAATAGATACTAAAAAATACAAACACTGAATAAAAATAAATTTATATTATAATTCAGAAATTATTTGAGCAGGTTGATTTCTTGTTAAATTAAAAAAATAATGAGCAGAATTCCTGAAAATAGAACAAAGAATCCAACGATCAAATTTGGACAACCACCATAAAATGTTGCTATTGAAATTTGAAAAAAAAGACTAAAATTTTCCTAAGAAAGAAAAGAAAAAATTTCTTTTTTAGGACAAAAATAAAAAAGAGGAAAGAGAAATTTCGTCTTTTTTATTTGTATTATTATCAACTCACAATCAAAAAAACATTTGTAAAAAATAATCATCAACCTTTTGGCAAGAGAAGGAAGCGGATTTGTTTGGTTGCCTTCTCATTTTTCTCTCCTCTTTTTTATTTTTGTCCAAAAAATGATTTTTTTCTTATCTTTTTTAGGAAAATGTTTATCTTTTTTTAAATTGCAATAGGAACATTTTATGGTGGTTGTCCAAATTTGGTCGTTGGATTCTTGGTTTTATTTTCAGAAATTCTGCACATCAATTTCATTATTGGACGTTAAATAGGATTATAAATTTGATTTTAATCTCATGTTAATTTCTTTAATTAGAAACAAAAAATAATAATAATAATAATTTGTAATTACCCTCGACCACTCGCGAGCCTTCTGGGTGACAGTGACAATGTTTTTCTCCATGCACCAGAGTGCGCCCATGAAAGCACCGATACTGACTCCGCCGACCATATCAATCGGAATTCCGGCTTCGAGAATCGCCTTCAACATTCCTATATGAGCGGCTCCTCTGGCGCCACCACCTCCGAGAACTAGACCAACCGATGTGCCAGTTAACCATCGAGCAAGTCTGCTAAAATCGCTGTGGACGTTCGGCTCAGACATCAGGACTTTCGAGTAGAGCTCATTCTGTTCAAAAATAAAAGCTCCTCTATATCACAAATTACTAGATCAGAAAGATTGAAAATTTTCCAATAAATCGCTTTTTTTAATTTTTTTAACGTTTTTTTTACCATAAATTGACATTTTTAAACGAAAATAATTAGATTTTAAAAGTTCATCATTGTTTAACAATTTTAGATTACGTTATAACGTTTCAGAACAAAATTGATATATTAAAACAAAAATCATTATAATTCAAACAATGTCTAGCTTTTACAAAAATTCTGTCTTATATCCGTGTTTTTCGTCGCAAACTGGCATTTTAAACCAAAAATGTGTTTTAAAGGCGATTTTCAAATTTTAAGAATTTTAAATTATGTTAGGGTTGTACCAAAACTTGGTATTTTAGAACAAAAATCATTATAATCGGAACCAATTTTAAAATCTTTCAAAAATTGTTGACTATAGTAGAAAAATAAAATTAATCTTCTATATTCAAAATTCGTCTTTTTGCTAGAAAAGCAATCTTTTTGGTCAAAACTTTCATCTACTTGGTTAAACATTTATGTATTTTGTCCATGATCAATTTTTTTTGCAGAAAATTAATCTTCTGCATTAAAACTTCATCATTTTGCTAGAAAAGGAAAATTCATGCTATTTCTTAAAAATTTTCGTCTTTTTGGTAAAAAATAAATTTTCTAGTGGGAAACTTCATCTTGATGTTTGAAAATTAAATTATTGCAGTCAAACATGTATTATTTTATGTGAAAACTCACCTGTTTGGTTGGAAATAAGACTACTTGGTTGTAAATTTAACTATTTGGTTACAAAATTTATGTATTTTGTACATAATTTTTTTTTGTAGAAAAACAACTTTAATCTTCTGTATTCAAAATTGGTCTTTTTGGTAGAAAAGCAATCTTT
>JAAAKG020142940.1:0-11489 GCA_010014905.2 Druon quercuslanigerum
TTAATTAACGTAGTAGCCTTAACCTTGGTTTCCAT
This sequence comes from Druon quercuslanigerum, assembly GCA_010014905.2. NCBI lineage: Eukaryota > Metazoa > Arthropoda > Insecta > Hymenoptera > Cynipidae > Druon > Druon quercuslanigerum. The sequence goes on from JAAAKG020142940.1 coordinate 36, forward strand.
AAAATGTACTACCGTATATATCGAGTAATCGTCTGTAATTGTGATGACGTGCCTTTTTCCTTCCAAGAGTTACTGTTTGCATTGGTCCGCAAATGCCTATGTAGATTAGGTCAAGAGTAGTCTGTGTCTTTGTTGCACTTTCCTTTGGAAAAGGTTGTCTAACCATCTTCCTTGTTACGCAGCACTCGCATACCTCTCGCTTGCCACAGATGCTCATTGCTTTGCCCGTAGCCTGCCCCATCTCGACCAAATTCTTAATTGACCTGCTGACAATTGTCTTAATAGTCGGTATTTACTGCAGCACACGCCTTTCCGAAAACTACCTCCAACTCGTATAAATTTTTCGTGCCCTTCTTAAGTTGTGCAAAGGCTACGACATTATCTCCTTTGATTATTTTACAGTCGTCGCCCTTAAAGTTGAGTTTAAATCTTCCTTTCGTTAGTTTCTTTACTGAGATTAAATTTGATCCGAAAGTTGAAACATAAAGCACGTTTCGTACATTAACTGGATGTACCTGACATGAAATTCGCGTTTAGGATATGTGTATTTTAAGAATAAATGCACAATGGTTACAAAAAGTATGAAATACGCTTCATTGCGTGGCTAGTGTATGCACAATATTGTTTTTCTGTATTGACTCTACTGAATGTTTATAAAATCACTGTGTATGTGTGTATGTAAAAATGTACTTTATAATTGTATATATATATATATCTATATAACTGCATATCACTGTTTTAAAAAATGCACGAAATTCTGCCGAAACTGTTTACCTTCAATGAACTGCAGGCTAGATTTTCTCAAGAATCATGGATACTGAATTCGTTTGTTTGCTAATGTGTTTGTAGTTGTGTATATTATCGGTGTATTCCAACAGTTTATATAAAATTCAGCCAAGTGCACATATATATTAGTAGTTTATTTATTTATATTCAAGGCAATAAAAGTTTGAAAATATCAAATTTGAAGATTTGAAATAGTGTAAGTAATAGAGTTTTTTAAATAACAGAGATGAGTTTAGTAAATAATTTGTTTTTTGATAAAAAAAGATGGATTTTTCATAAAAATCAAAAATATTGAAATTGCTGGGCTTTTTTTAAAAATAATGAACATGAATATAGAACCACGAACACAATAAAACATTTTAACAATGAAGGTCCCAAAAAATTTTTTTAAATATTTTTATATCTTTAAAATAATAGATTTAATTTTTTCGAACCAAGAATTATTTATTTAACTAATATATTAAACTGATTTAATTAATCGAAAAGAACTTTCATTGCTAGATTCTCTACTATTCATATTTAGGTTTCTATTTTAAGTCGACAACTTTGATGACCTTGAATATAATTTAATAAGCTTTTGATATTTATGTACCTAAAAGAATTTCATCTCACGAAGTATTTTTTTGGGATTGTATTTCTTTTTTCTGTGAGATTGGCTCTGATAGTACGAGCTCGTATGTCTATTATAACAAAATATAAATTTATCATTAAATTTAAATGAGTATAATAGATCTGGTTTATAATCGAGGACTGACCAGAAAACCCTTGGCGTGAAGTTTGTTAAATCTCAATTGTTTTTTTAGTTTTAAATTTATGTCTGTCTGTATATACTGAAAATTTTTGGGGACTTTCTACACCCGAAAAACAGGTTTTGGCGAATGTTTTTGTCTGTTGGTGTGTGTGTGCCTATCTGAATGTGTTCGTTAAAACCAAAGGAGCTTCAACAAAAGAGAATTTACAATCACTAAAATAATGTTGCCCATGCTTTAAGTCATAATTTTTAGAAGATAAACATAGTTCGAATTCTACAGATCGTTGTAAATGACTAAAACATAAAAACATTTGATTATAAACCAATGTGTTTCGAACTCATTGAGACAGCTTTTAAAATATGATAACATCTTTCTAAAAGTAAATTTGAGTTTATTTGTTGAAGGCATGCAAGCTATACTATTTTTGCACTATTTTTTCAATCTTTAGATGATTTTTTGGTAATGAGTTTTTCCTAAATTATATCACGGCGCATTTATTTAATTTCAAATAAAGATCTTCCAAACTTAGAAAATCCTTGTGCTCTGGTGGGTTCTATATACCCACCAGGTTTGACACAGATATTTCTTCAAATTTACTAAGATAGATAGATACTAAGAAAACTTTTAGTGTTCAAAGTCGTGTATCTAGCATACAGATTAAAAATCTCAGTAGCGATTTTTATATTTAGCACTTTTCATTTTACATGACAGCTTTTTCTGGTATAGGTATTTAAAATCATTTACCACCTTATTTTATTAGGGGCGGTTAAAAGTATTTTCGCTACGATAAGCTGTTCTTCGACTTAAATTGAATGGTTGCACATCTTTCATAGTCAATAGTCACTGTTAAGTTAAATTCGTCTTAAAAAGTACGGTTACTTTTAAACATCACATTTTTAACAAAAAAAGCTATTTTTTAAATTCGTGGAAGAGCTTATTTTTCCATAAATCCACATACACTGTACACGGAATTTATTTCTCAACTGCAGTATATGCTTACCTAGCCCAAAGTATTTAATTTACAAATTTACATACCACGATTACCACATCTCTTTAAGTGTTGACGAGTGACATTTTCAACCCCAATACCCGCACAAGTATTCTAAATAGCCTGTAACTTCCTTTCTTTTTTCGCATTTGAAATTTTTTGTAAGGGTTTTTGAAAGTTTATGTTTCATACTTTCATTCTGTTTTATTAACGAAAAAAACAATTTTTAAACATTTTCAAAACAATTTTATTATTAATTTTACTTTTTTGCAAAATCGGGTATTTTTATTATTTTTCAAACGATGTTAAAAGAAAGCTTGACTTGTTGCCTTTAGAAAAGGTCATAGTAAAACTATGGTCCAGTGAACAGTGTCCGAGATATTAGCTCCGATGTGTAGGCAGTTGGCCACAGTTGAGAAATAATGCCCTGAGGTCGTATTTTTAATAACATTAACGAGAAGAATAACAGAAAACAACATTCTTACAAAAGAACCTGTAACTTGAATTTTGAACCTCAAAGCTGTAGTTTACGGGAGTTGACCATTTACTAGAAAAACATAAAACACGTTTGCTTTATAACATTTAAATCAAAATTGAACGTTAAATGACAAGCGCATACTATTTATATGTTATCTACAAGGGGCTGAGTGGTCTAAACCTGTTATCTGCACTGTTCTATCGCTAATTTTCTATTATGTTGTCAAACTCGTATTTTTCTGCGTTATTTTTCAAGCTGCAAGTAAGTTTTATTAGTCAAAATATTTTGTTTCTTTTTATTATTTAATATAATAGAGTTGAACCTAATGCAGGAAAATGTACATTTCGAACAAATTTTAATCGAGTGGTGATAGAGTGGTGGAACGAGATAGGTGATGATAACGTTTTCGTTAAAGCCGAAGGACCATTAACAGAAAAGAATTTACCATCAGAAAATTACAGATGCTGATGGTTTTAACTTTAATTCTGGAAGATATATGCAAAATTTGGGGAAGTGCAAACACTGGGCGCGTAGCAAGAGTTACGAGCATTATCGAGCTGAAAGAGCGTGAATGTGCAGATGCGTGCCGTAAGCGCGGATAAACTTGCGACCCATGCGCATCCTTTCAAAAACTAATTAATGACAAATTTTTAGCTCCTTTTTAAGTAAACAACTATTGCCCTTAAAACAAGAGCGATATTCCATGAAATTTGCGAAGTTCAGTTTTCTTATAAAACCATTACCTTCTTACTCTGATGAGAATGCAAAAATGATTTTTTGTCCGACGTCCCGCGCTCTTCGCCGGCGGGCCGACGTTAAACTTTACGCCTGCTGCACACAACGTTACACCCGCTACATAAAAATTTACGCCCGATAGAGAAAATTATATTTATTTTTTTTTAAATGACATCGCTGTAGCCCACAGTTTCCCTTCCGCTAAGTACGCCATTTTCTACCTTTCAGTTATAATATAAAATTGTCAAGAACATCAAACATCCTTTATCTGCTTCACATGCCGCCTTCCGTCGCCGACCATCAAAAAATAGTTACACACCTCATAATGCATATACTTTTTTATTTTTATTTTTATTGATCACATACGTACATGATTTATATAACCACATATGTAGAAAATCCTTTCTTAATAAGTATCCCCAACCGTTTGCAGTTCCGTTTGCAACGGTATATATTACCTATAGTCCAGTTTGGATGTAGAAATCTCATAAAATCAAATGACCAAATTCGCCTTCATTATCAAAACCTCTTACTAAACAGCACTTAAAAGGAACAACAAAAAACACGACTAAGCAAAATTTAAAAACGGTGAATCATCCAAAAGATAATCTCCTCATAGTTGATGCCATCGGTTCAAAGCAAATTGCATTATTTTAGTATGATATTTTTGTCGAATTTTAAATTAATTTCTGCGGCCTCTGACTGGACTTCTACATCGATCCCGAAAATGCTGCTCGAAACGAGGTGCATCTTGAGTAGAAACTGGAGTTTCGGGACTTTTAGAAAGATTGCGAATCGCCTGTTCTACACGTAAAATAACTTGACCTGGTGCGTTTCCACCAGCTTGGTACCTCATTATATGGGTAGTTCCGCTTCTTATATTTTTCATGATTATATTCCCGTCAGCATTAAATATTGGACGAAAAGAACCGTTATGCCACCATCCAACAATAAAATCATCATGTGCTATTACACGTAAAGGACCTAAGACTGGGAGCAGGGGGCCGTTGAGTACCTTGGTGTGAACATCAGGAATGTCTTCTGGTAAAGCTACGAAATTCCTGTAACCAGGATATGCAGGCACCATTCCGGCTGGTCTCATCTCTCGTATACGCATGCAAACTGAAAAATTAAGGTAAAATTTTTTATTTAAGTAAATCTTGTAGTTTTTACATTTACATATTATACAATAAAATTTGTAAAAAATTTTAATTGAAATCGCAAACGTAAAATGTTTTTTGTTTCATTTGTTTTAATGTTGTACAGATATGAAAGGGAAACGAAAACTTAGATTGGCGAGAAAACAGGCCCTAAATTATTAGTGATTTATTTAGTAAAACTATTTTTATTTCTGCCTCAATATGTGATCTCAGATAGATGCAGTTGATAAATGGCTAATGGCATTTGTGAGATGATATATTATAAAGTCATGTTCATCTTCATCTTAACCTAAACTGTAAACAGTAAAATAATATGACCTTGCCATAGAATTTTATTCTTAAAAAGAGACCTTAAAAACATTAGACGCAGAAAAATGTAATCTATTTGCTTTACCTCAGGCTTATAGGTTATACACTTTTGCCAACATCTTTAATGAATTCTAAATACTCAAATAAATAATAGAATTTTGCCAATAATCTTTTGTTTTTATATATTCACCAACAGAATTCACGAGAACCGCTACACTGAAGATCAAAGTACCAGAAAACATAATTGATCTATCTTGAGAAAATGTTCATACAAACAAAATTCCTGATAGAAGTATGGCTAATGAATGCTCTGTAAGATATTACAGTTAGAAAAATGGTAATCGTTCTCTTATCTGTATTCATATATCAGATTAACTGAAATGAACATGCGTATTTTTTTAGATGTTTGTATTTCATTAGTATGATTAGTAATATTTACTTTTATACGTGACGCAGAGAGTCAAGCATATATTTAGATATAAATTACGAAGCCACCTTAAAATAAAATGTTTTTATATTTTTAGTAGTAGTAGTAGAATGTTGATTTCATATATATATATACCTGCTTAGTATAGACTTAATGGAAAAATGCCCAGTTTTCGCTCGCTAGTGATAAAGTGATAGATGATTGTAAAATGCACAAAATCATGGATATTTTTAACTACTACAGGCTAAAGAAATTTTTTCTGATCGGGATAAGCGGTAAAAAATTTCTAATTGTATTCGCATACATTCTAACTTAGTATAAATCCAACTACAAGAAGTCCTGTGTTCGCCTGTAATGGGTGGATGAAAGGATTAACATTTTCCTCATGAAAAGAAAACGGATTTTTAATTTTCATCAGGTGGAAATCTAAATGTGACACTTGACCCTAGCATTAATAACTGCATGATACTTGTTTCGCAGAAATACACTTAAATCTATAAAGATAGTACAGGGATGACTTATCAGCAAATTGCGTTGAATTTTAACAAGATGCTAAAAGATGCTCCCTTACAAGAGTATTGAGCAATAAACATAATCTTCTCTGCTACGCATGGACTATTCTGGTAAAAAATCTAGTTGGGCACAATCGACCGGGCGTCCTCTAGCGGAATAAAAATGACTCTAATTTCGGAATAATTCGCATGAGAATTTTCTTCAATTGCTTTGTTAAGCTCAAAAACACTGAGACGAACCAGAAAAACTTACGCGAAATTGAGCAAAAGATTTTGACATTTGGCTGCTAAAAAATGTCACATTCCACGGTATAGTGATTTCATCCACAGGGAACCTCTATCTGAAGTCCCCCAATCTTTTGAAGGATTCAGAGTTGGTTTTCTATCTTTTAACAACGATATGTGTCTCCCGCCCTTCGTAGTATTTTTGAAAAAAGCTCGCTCGTACCTGTCGCTGTTAGTAAGTTATCGTTGGGTAGGTAAGGGGGTAAGGGGAGGGGGGGGGGGGTGAAGACCAACGCTCGGAAGGTATCCCATGCTTGGGTCCTTATAAACTGGCTCTTCGCTATGTGTAAATCTTTCTGTGACAGGAGAAGCGAAAATTTAATAAATTACCTGTGATATCTTCATTACGTAAAGAAGAAAGTTAAGTATATAGACATACATTACTGTCCATTGTTTTTTTATTTTTAAAACTCACAAACTAATTAGTCTATTTGCACAGAAGTTATGTTTGTTAACAAAGTAGAAAATCAAACGAAGCAAAAAATGCGAAGATTTGTTACCACGGAAGGAGGGGGGGCCTAACTATTAAGTATAGTGGTTTTATTATGTATATATTGTAACCGCCGACTTTTAGGGCGTTGTTAACTGAGAAGGGTTAATTTAATTACCAGACTTATACTAATCAAATTTATTTAATAAAAGGGCTTCTTTTGGAGAAAAAATAAGATTCACTTTACAGAATAAATGTTTATTCAAATAAACCTGAGCTATCCTAATATTATACACATATTTCTCTAGTTTGAGACGACTTACATCAAAATATGATTGATAATGGATCTGCCTTTTATCTAGATTTTTATTTATAAGGCAATTATAAATGCAATGCAATAAGCCTATAGGTACTTTTGAGATGACACAAAATTTATCAGCTGTGACGTATAAGGTCGTCGACCTTTCGCTTCGAGCGGCAAGGATTACTTTTAGGTAAATCACCTGTTAATTCTTATTGATGGGTCAATAAACCGAAATCATAAACACCTTACGCAAATAAGATAAACGGTTTTCACAACACGTGCTCGAAAGGTAGGTATTCGCGTTATTACATGAATACCAATTATTAGTCTTTTATTCTTGTATAGCCTGTCGCTCAAGCTCTAATCCCTAGATGCTAGAGAGGATACCTGGGTTGTACGCTCACGCTACGACGGTCTCGGGTCACTCGGTTTAAGGGTCGGTCGCTATTGTTAAGGCACCTCCTTAAGGAGGCGGGAAGTAAGGGGGCTAGCGTCTACGATCCTTTTAATGGTACAAGATTTTAGGAAGGATTTTGTGGAAGGGTCTTGTCTAACTTTTAGAAAATATGTTCTTTTTCTTGCCTTCAATGTGCAGATGTGCTCGTAACAGAGTATAGAGGTTTGAATCTCTAAGTCTCTTGTACACGATGTGGTCATTGACGGGAAGATTGTAAATATTTAGCTTTCGATTCTGTTGACCAATTTACAGGGTTTTATGCCTTTAGCTGCTCGAAAAAGTGGGGACCACCCCTGGAAAATTTTCCGCGACTGTATATTAATAATTGCTTCTCACCATATTCAGCAGAAAGCCTTGGTGCAGGGACCCTCTATCCGCAACCCGAGGACGCTTTCGGAGACTTTGACATAGGCCCTTAGGTTTGATTCTAGAGGAATCAAAATCGAAACGAATGGCTATATATATATATAGTTAATAAGCAGTCGCAGACAATTATCCAGGCATGTTCCCGAAAAAAAATAAACCCTAAGTGGGAACGTTGATTCTGTGCCGAAAGCTAAATAGTACCTGGGTGATGTGTCTCAAACGGTGACTCTGGGGTACTGGGCGACCTTTTAGAATATGAAGCCTTATCCTTGCATGCGGGGTTTTACAAGGACGGTCAAATACTTTTCCCTAACTGCTCGTGGGAACAATAATGACAACACTAAACATAGTTGCAGTAAGTGCGGTTCCAAACAATCGAAAGCGCAGCGGTCGGAAAATAATGTCGACTATCCTAGAGTTGGGGAAGCCAATCAAAACGGAGTTGATGTGACGAGCCAGCAACATCTCAATACTTTTAAGTGAACGGATCACATTTTTCTTAACCGCAGTCAGATTAAGCCAGAAGTAAAAAAAGAGGCGACTTTGAGACAATCCGCAAGCAGGCAGCCAATAGATGATTAGCGATGCTTCATGACCCGAAGAAACATCAAAATTTAGGTTTCTCTCAAGCCCAAAGATCTGACTGAACTGGATGACGAGCTTCGTAAAAATTTTTCTGAAAAATACGACCTCTAGACTATCAATTGTGGTTTGTATAGTGCAGCGAGCGCTTTGGCAGATGCAAACCATAAAACAAAACCTATGGCTAATCATAAAATTAAAAGAGGAATGCATCAACTCATCGTACAGATAGGCTGAACAAGCCAGTACGCGTGCCGCGATCAGTATGTGATTGACTACATAACAGCTGATAAGAATTTCACCACCAAGGTTCATCAGTTCGCAAGTAAACTGTGGATCTGTTATCGCATTCTGAACAAATCAAAGTTGCTGACCACCAGGCAGCATATTGTTGGCAAAAGACGGGTACTATATAAATCGAGGAAAAGTCTAGATTAGAGAGAAAGGTGGATCAGAGGAAACCAACAGTTTTTCTCTTAACCATCTTGCCGCTTCAAAGACCCTTCAGTTACTGTCGATCACCCGCCTAAACCTGTGAAGGTTGAAGAATTTTACAGAATAGCCTACGATGTTCGTCATTTACTGGAAGAAGCCTCAAAAAACATAAATTGCTTAAAGTAGCTTTTCCATGCTCTCATAAAACCTGAGGAAGAATGCCGCACATCGTCAGGTTCATAGACGAATTGAAGCCCGTTTGGAAAACCAGATATACTATCTCATCTATAATTTAAACGTAGGTGCGAAATTCGGATGGATTTCAGAGCTTCGCCATTGGCTTAAAGTCGGCCCTGTTTTATATGTCGATCTACGGTGACCATAGTTGGGCCGACGAAGGTTTTTTTCAAGCAGCGATAGGCATACCAACGCAGAAAAACTGAATTTATGTGGTGTGAGTTACATTTATAAGTAAGATTCTGATACACTATTAGATATTTTTTGCTAGTATCTTCAAAAAATTTTGAATAATGCAATGAAATGTTACTTTTGGAATTACTTTATTGAGAAGTTTGTATTTCAATAGGATGATCAGAAATGTTTGCTCTTTTACGTGTCGCAGAGAGCCAAGCATGTATTTAGTTGTATATTACAAAGCCAATTTAAAATAAAATGTAAAAGTTCATTTGTAAAATGCATACAATCGTGGATATTTTTAACAATTACATTCTAAGAAATAGTTATTTCGGATCATAACAGGCTTTCAAAAATGCATCTTGTAACCACATATATACCTGGTGAGAATTAAACAAATCGAAAAATGTCCTGTATTCGCGCGTTCATGTTAAAGTAACAGATAATCGTAAAATTCACGAAATGTACGGTATTTTTACCTATTACAAGCTCAAAAATGTTTTTTTCTCTAATCTATTTAGGCGGAACAATGATCATATTGTATCCTTATACCCTTCTACTTAGTATAGGCATAATGGAATAATTCGGAAAAATATTGTATCGACGTGCTTAGTATAAAACAAATTACAAATGTCCTTTGATCGCTTGCAATGGGCGTACGAAGGACGCAACTGTTTGATTATCAAGAGAAAACATATCCAAATGACGCATTCAAGCAAAGCGTTAATGATTGTATGATGCTTGTTTTGCTTGTTTTGCACAATTACTCGCATTACCATTAACATTACCATCTCAATAGATGGTACTGTTATTATCAACCAGCCAATTGCGTTTAATCTTAATATGATAAAAAAGTGTTAGATCTATTAAAAATACTCCCACTTTTTGTAATTTTAAACAATAAACATCATCTTCTCTACTAAGCTTTACACTTAGTATTTTTTGTTTATGATCCGCTTATTGTATGTTTTATGCCTTTCTCGCCTTTATAATTATATATTGGTTGAACAGTATTTTTATCCTTTTCTCCAAGTATATATTCATCCATTGCTGATGTAGTTAAAGGACCTAGGACTGGAATAAGAGTACCATATTAATGATATTGATGGTCCACTTGGAAAAGAATGTGCAGGCAGCCTATACAACAAAAATCCATAAATTTATTTAGCTAAGACATAAAGTTATGAAAATATAAAGGAATGTAAAACGTGCATCTCTAAATCCTATTATGATATTGGCTTTAAACGATGTACTTCCATCAGATTCTGTAAGATGTTTTGTTTTGAAAAGAAATGTGATGCCAAGTATCCACGTAGGATATTGTTCACCATTAAGTTTAGATAAAGACGAACTGTCCTTATCAGTCATAATAAAGATACCGCTTCACTGGGCCCATAATCTGTTAGAAAGTTATTTATGCATTAAGCAGCTGTATATTTAAATGGTCAGTGTATATTTTTTAAAAGAAAATTGTTAAGAATTTAATCCTCAGGATTGAGAGGGCTTGAAGAAGCTTATCTGGGTAGGAAAATGCGAGAGTGGGAAAAGCGTTCGGTTCAGTTCGCGTAGATGTTTTTCGGTGCTTACACCAAGGGAAAAAACTGTTTTGTACACTTAAAAGAGCAATATATTTGAAGTACTTACGTTATGTTTTGCTAAAATACAAAACTATTTTATCAATCATATACATACATAGTTTTTATATTCGAATATTTCGAAAACCCAAGTTTAATAAGTATCCCGGACTGTTAAGATAAGTGATCGCAAATCGTTACCGAGACTCCAAGGATATAGACTTCTAGTATCGTCAATAGACCACATTCGTCTTCCGTATTAAACCCTACTAAACAGTAATTAAACGCAAAAAAAAACATGATTAAGCGAGACCGTAGCTAATGCTTTCCGTTTAAAAGACACTGTATTCTTTTAATTTAATATATATATATATATATATATATACTCTGAGCTGTTAGAACTAATAAGTCATCTTGGTGTCTTTCTTAACATCGATGACGGACGAGTCAAATGTGTTTA
>JAAAKG020142941.1:0-11489 GCA_010014905.2 Druon quercuslanigerum
CCCTTTCCCAAACATAATTTTCGACTAAAATTCCTTGCCTCAAACTGAAATTTATCATTTTTTTTGCTGGACTTTTCCGTTATAAAGTGAAAAAAAATATCATTCTATTAGAAACTTCCCTGTCCCCAAGACAAGATTTACATTTTTTAGGAAAATTACGATATTTTATTCCAAATTATAATTTCCTTAAGAATTTCCCAGTCCCAAAGTTAAAATTTGAGTTCTTTACAAAAAATAGGCAGCCCCAAAGTCAAGTTTACATGAAGCCAATTAAACTAAATATTAAAAATGAAATAGAATAAGAGATTATTTTCACGAAACTTTAACGAAAGCAAGATATATCGTTGAAAATTATAATAAAATTAAATTCTTTGTTGCAAAACAGAAGCTGCGACATGGATTCATCATATTTAGTCAGTTTGAAAACATTCTTACAACGTTGCTTTCCTAGGGTTAAACAGTAGGCTTCAATAAGATTCTCGTTTTATCAATAGGAAAAGAAATGAAAGCACATGTCGTTCATATACCGTTTATTTGATTTAAAGGTTTATTTTTGAACTCAAGCGAAATTGTATTACAGCCCGCGCGCCCGTGGCTGCGGCCCTGGCTGTGGTGCATATGGTGGTAACCTCTCTTGAGGCGGAAGATTTGCTGTTATATGATATTCATGCAATTGATCCATGTACATGACGGGAACGTGACTCGCATTGTTTAAAGCATAGAAAATTAAATTGCCATCGTTATCGCACATTGCACGAGTATGAAAGTCAATTAAAATTCCCTGAATTCTAGACCATCCAACGAGAAGAGTTTCCCTTTTGTAGAATCTGTAGATGCCTAAGAGTTGCCGAATGTTGTGTCTTGTCTCCCAGTAAAAAATACGATTACGGCTGTTCACTTCTGAATCTATTGTCTCAGCAGGCGGACTAGACACGAACGATCCACCAGAGCAAACTGAAACATCGGAAAATTAATTTGAAAACTTTTTTAGTCGTAGAAACAAGTGGATTTAAAGTCATTGTCCTTATTCAGATCTTCCATTTAGGTTTCACAAAAAGTTTTGAAACCTTCATGTGAGTCTATATCGCCTGCAGGGAATTAAAAATAATTTTTTATTTTTAATAGAGATTCCTATTCCAAATAATAAAAAATGATTTAAATATCGACTTTTCATACTCTTACAGAAAACTGACATTTTTCGTGTCTGGCAGGTGAGCAAAAATTTTTTGTTTAAACAAGATGTTATTGTATGTGAAAATTTGTGAACTAAAAACTAATTTCCAGGTTTACATAAAAAAACTGTTGTTGAAATCTCGTTATCACAAAGTAAATAACTATTTTTAGACACAAGGAAAAGATTTTAAAATCAGAAACATATAATTGTTGTATTTAAAATAGTTCACCTAATTATATTATTATACCTCACCTTATATAAATAATTATAACCAAATATCTTGCAAATTTTGCACATATTATTTTCAAAAACCTTTTTTTGAATAACTTAATAGTTTTCAATTTATTACATAAGTTCGAAATTTATAAAAAATAAATTCGGTGCTTACTTTCAATTTTTTTGAAACTGCTGTTACTTCAATTTGGGATTTTCATGGTTATAAAATATTTTGATGTTCTTTCCAGTACATATTTTTAATAATCTACTTTGAGTACAGCATACCACTTAATTTCATTAAATGAGAGGAAATTATTGTCGTCAGTTCTTTAATAGCAAAAGATTGATCTTTCCAATTTTGAATGCCCACGAGATAATAGGATTTTTGATATTTCTCAATGTTTGAAAATATTTCAGAAGATATCTATGACTTTCAGAAAGCTGTAAAAAATTTCAACTTTTCCGAAATATTTCGAAACATTGCAGATGATTTTTAATTATTCTAATTGCTTTTAATATAATTCAGGAGTGTTAAAAAATTAACTTCCACTGAAATCCGGCTTGAAATTCCATTGACTTTCCGTAGAAATTCCACGAACTTTCCGTCTGCAATTTGCAGCCTGTAATGCTCTCTAAAAGTTCCTAGCAAAAATAGTGCTACCAGTACCACTACCTTAAGTCGTCTTCGGTAGGTCACGACGGTCGTCCTCACAAATTTAGTTTTCACCAGTTGCAAAAAATATTTCTTTATCGAGGAAGTGATATTTGAATTGAACGTTGGGCGCAATCAACAAATTTTTTTATAATCCGTCATCATACAATAACCTGCAAGGGCCCAAGGTGTAAAAAATATATCTTTCTCGAGGAAGTAAAGTTTGCAATGAATGTTAGCCGCCATAAATACATTTTTTGCACAATCCATCATTATAAAATAGCATTAAAGTGCACCAGGTGTAAAATATACATCTTTCTCAATAAATTGGAGTTCCAAATGAACATTTTCCATTTAACATTTACCATTTAACATTTTTTTCATGAGTTGTCCCTATAGAATTACCTCCAAGTCCAATAGGTGTAAAAAATACATCTTCCTCGAGGAAGTGATATTTGAATTGAACGTTGGCCGCAATCAACTAATTTTTTTCATAATCCGTCATTATACAATAACCTGCAAGGGCACAAGGTGTAAAAAGGACATCTTCCTCGCTGAAGTGAAGTTCTAAATGATCCTTGGCCGCCAAAAAACCAATTTTTTTCATGATCCGTCATTATACATTAGCCTCCAAGTGCACCAGGTGCAAAAAATAAATCTTCCTCGATGAAGTGGAGTTCTAAATGAACGTCTGCCGCAATCAACCTTTTTTTTCATTATCTGTCCCTCTAGAATAACCTAGTAGCATGATGTTCGTAAGGGCTAACGTGCAGGCTTTCGATTGCGTCTTGCGGGTCTGATTGCCGCCTCGCACGCTGAAATAGCCTCGGTAGCCCATGCGGTGAACACTAGCCTAGAAAGGGAGTTGTTCATCTCTGGAGAGGCGTGGGACCGGTACCTCTAGAGAAAAAGGTTCTCTAAGTAGTAAGGGCTGTTGCTCTTGGTGGTTCGGAACCCACCTTAAACTGTAAGTCTCCCTCCGTCTACCAAGTAAGTGTGTGGGAGGTGAGTTAAGGAACAGGAAGAAGGTGCAAGAAGAACGTAAACCCTTAGGGTTGCAAGTGCAACAGGTGTAAAAAATACATCTAGCTCGAGGAGGTGATATTTTAAATGAACTTTGGCCGCAATCAACCAATTTCTTTCATGACCCGTCATCATACAATAACCTACAAGTGCACCAGGTGTAAAATGTACATCTTCCTCGATGAAATGGTGTTCTAAATGAACATTCGCTGCAAGCAACCACTTTTTCATTAGCTGTCCCTCTAGATTAACCTCCAAAGTACAACAGGTGTAAAAAATACCTGTTCCTTGAGGAAGTGAAGTTTAAAATGTACGCTGGCTGCAATCGTCCATTTTTTTCGTGATCCGTCATTATACAATGACCTGCAAGTGTACCAGGTGTGAAAAATACATCTTCCTCGATAAAGTGAAGTTGGAAATGAACGCTTGTCGCAATCAAAATTTTTTTTATGAGCTGTCACTATAGAATAACCTCTGAGTGCACAAGGTGTATACAATATATCTTCCTCGAGAAAGTGAAGTTTTAAATGAACGTTGGCCGCGATGAACCAATTTTTATTAGGATCCGTCATTACACAATAGCCTTCAAGTGCACCAGATGTAAAAAATATACCGTCCTCGATGAAGTGGAGATCTGAATGAACGTTTGCCGCAATGAACCATTCTTTTATGAGCTTTCCCTCTAGAATAACCTCCAAATGCAACAGTTGAAAAATATACATCTTTCTCGATAAAGTGAAATTCTAATTGAACGTTTGCCGCAATCAACCAATTTTGTTATGAGCTGTCCCTCTAGAATAACCTCCAAGTTTACAAGGCTTACAAAATATTTTTTCCTCGATAAAGTGGAGATCTAAACGAACGTTTGCCACAATTAACCACTTTTTTCATAAGCTGTCCCTCTAGAATAACCTCCAGGTACAACAGGTGTAAAAAATACATCTTTCTCGATAAAGTGGAATTCTAAATAAACGTGTGCCGCACTCGACCATTTTCTTCATTGTACAATATCCGTCATTGTACAATAGCCTACAAGTGTACAAGGTTTAAAAAATACATATTCCTCGAGAAAGTGATATTTAAACTGATCGTTGACCGCAATCAACCATTTTTTTCATGATCCGTCATTATAAAATAACCTCCATATACATCAGGTTTAATGGATAAGTGTTTGGACTACTGCTTTACTAGCAGTTTTCAAAAAATCATTATTGCTTATTTTTGAAGTGGCATATGATGATGAAAAAAGGAATTTAAGTATTTAGCTGAATATGTATTATAATAATATATTTACCAATAATAGAATTAACAAAAAGCACTGTAGCGAAAGCCAAGGTTCCATCGACCATCATCCTTTTTATAGTTTGAGGAACTGATGGTCAAAGAAAACAGTTTACGTACTGAAACTGATGAAAAATCTACATATACTAATTTCATTACTCCTTCCATATTACTGCATATTGTGTAAGATCTGTTGGAATGGGCAACCTTACTTTTCTAAGATATTTATATTTACCTAATCTGTTTTCCATTTGGGTGACATCAACACTTACACGGAAAAAACTAGTTAATTGAAAATCTAGTGAGTTTGTATTATATTCTTAAATACACAAGAAAGTGAATTAAAATTCACAACATTACGTATTCAAAAACATGATTAATCATCATTATAATCGTAGAAAAATCGTTCATCATTGTTTTTATACCTATCAATTAGGAGAAAATTTTGTATTTACAAAAAAAGTAGAATATAATTTAACTGAATTTGAAAAAGTCTCGAAACTTTTTTCCTTTATATATTTAAAAAGTTTACAAACTATCCAAAAGTAATAATAATAACAGAAAGTGCATACAAGAGTCTCCATAAAATGCGCAGTTTTGAATTAATTTGATCTTTTAAAAATACATTTTTATTGAAAAATAACAATTCTCAAACAATTATTTAAAATGTGTATAACAACTAAATAAATTTTACTGTTTTTTGATGGGCCGAATACCTTTAGTCTTTAAATATTTGAAATATTTCAAAACAATCGAAATGTAGTGAACAGTGAGGAAGATTCAATTAGGAAAATTCTATGGCAACCTTTCTAACTAAAAATCATTTTCTGTTATACATAGAAAAAAATCAGAGAATTTAAGGAATATAAGGAATTTATAGAATTTGAAGAATTCACTGAATTCAAGGTTTTCAGAGAATCCGAGAAATTCAGAGAATTTAATAGTTTCATAAAGTTAAAGAAATTCAAGAAAATCAAAGAATGCAGGGAATTAAATGAATCCAGGGCATTCGGAAAATTCAAAGACTTCAGGAAATCAAAGGAATTCAGGAAATTCAAGAAAGGAATCGATCAAATTCATAGAATTCTGGGAGTAACTAGAATTCTAGTTATTCATAGAATTTTGGTAATTCATAGAATTTATAGAATTTTTGGAATTTTTAGAATTCATAGATTTTAATGATTTTTGAGAATTCCGAGAATTCAAGGAATTTTGAACATGCACGGAATTCGGAGAATGAAAAGAATTTAGAGAACGTAACTAATGATCAGAATTCCAGTACTTAAAAGCATTCTGTAAATTTGCAGGATTCTAAATGCTTTGTACTTTGTTGTAAGTCCATTTTTTGACGTTGAAGTGTCATCATTTTTATTAAAAATTTATTAAGTGGTCAAAAGCTTTTGTTCAAAGTTTACCATTTTAATTTAAAACTTATGTCTTTGATTGAAAATTTTAATATTTGGTTAAAAATTAGTTTTTTTCCTTGAAAATGACTTCTTCTAATTGCAAATGTAACTATTAAATTTTTAGTTGAAAATTTATTACTTTCTTAAAAGTGTATCTTTTTTATTAAAACAATAAAATATTTAGTTATTAATTAATGAATTTTTTGTAGAAAATTCAACGTCTTGTGGAAAATTCATTCTGTTTGTGTAGAAACTCAAATTTCTGGTTAAAAAATAGTTATTTTTGTGGAATTGAACTATTTTCCTGTTATCGAAAAGAGTCGTCAACGATAAATTGTTCGAACTTCCTTGTATTACAAATGGCCCTGCATTAAAAATTTTAGATATTATAAAAACTCGTATCAAAAGTATTAAAAATGCTCTAACTTTTTAAATTTATATCCAAAATAGTGGACTAACGAAATTGACCCTTTCATTTCAGTCTCAAAAAATTTTACCAAAGCTCAATCGAATCAGTTCGTTTTTTTGAAAGTGGGAAAAGCGGAAAAAGTATTTGGAATTACTTTGCGAGTTATTCAAGCATCCTGTAAAATTTCAACCTGGAAAATCGACAATTAGTAAATACCAAAGCGAGGGAAGGTTTTTTAAATATTATAATAGTTTCGGAAATTAATTTACAATAAATGTGGGGCACAAATTATTAGAGAAAGTATTTATCTTTATTTTTATGATTAGTTTAAAATCTCTTAAGGATGTAAACAAGGAAGTCGACATTTTCCAAAAATCAAAAAAGATTATTTAAAAAGTCAATAGAGTAAGTTGAAATTGATCAGGTGTCGAGATAATTCTTATGTCCTCATTTCGAAACAGAAATCTGCAAAAAAATTTTGTTGATGGAGAAAACAAAATATGATCCAACATAATGCATATACATATATATTACACTATAATTTTATAATCTTCTTTTAATTTATATTAAAATATATCTCGCAAAATGTAATAATTCATTATCTAAAAGGCAAAACAATTAAAAATAAAAGTATGAAATGGTAATGAAAATTGTAGAATAATTTTATTCGCTTACTTTTTAGTTTTACCGGATTAAATCATATCCAAATGTCGCAATTTAACTTTGAAATGAAGAAGTAGTATTTACAAAATATTGATTTTAAAATGATAAAAAATATCTTAATTTTTGAAAAAAATATTTTTTATGAAGCCTAATATTAATACTATACTATCATGCAAAACCAAAAAGAGCTAAAACACATTTGAAATTTATTCTCTCGATTTTCAGATGTTTTCAAGACTGATATTATTATCTAAATTATTTGCCAAATAAGCTTTAATTTTAATTACTTATTTTTGCAAAGTATTCTATGGATTTTGTAAAACATTAAAGGTGGCTTAAATATATTTTTACAGCTTATTTAACTTAAAGTGCACAGTCAGTTTGAATCAAAAAATAAAATTTAAACACAGGATGTAAGCAAAATTCGTTTAATACAAAGTTTTGGATCATTCATTTATACATTACATTACATTACATTACATTACCCTTGAAATGTTTCAAAATATTTATAAATCTTTCAGTTTAAAAAAATTTTTTTTTACATTTTTACAAATCATTTCCGTATCTTTCAAAACTGTTAGGGAATCTTAAATGCCTTGAAATTTAAATTGTTAGAAATTAAGTAATTATTAGTGCAATTTCACAAGTTTGATCATAACGTTATACAAAAGTAGAAAACTAATTATTTGGTAACAGGCAATTTTTAAGGACTGTATACATAGAAAAAGAAAAGTTATAAGCATGGAAAACGAAAACGATTTAGAAACATTTATTTCTCAATAATCGCACAAAGTTAAAAAGAATGAGCGTTTTTGACATTCTTTAAATGAGACTGGATTAATGGCCTCCAAATTAATTCTACACGTTCATGGTCTACTTAGCTGCTTTGCAATATAGTTCCGTGTTATATTTTCCAAATTTGTTTCCCTTGTATATTTTGATAATTTTTCATACAAAATTCCAATTATCTATTAAACTGCGTACATAATATTTGTTTTCAATAGGAATGAACCTCAGTATCTTAAAAAGTTGATTTTTATTCGATAGCTTTTTTTGTTACGCAAAACATACTTTATTGCATCTCAGAATCAAAATTTGTAAAACTTCTCTGATTGCCAGTGAAATCTTAGAAATTTGATAAGTAAGTAACTAATTATAGGTAATAAGTTGCTAATTTAATTATTCAAGCTATTTCACAATTTAATAGTGGAAACAACTAATGGCTCAGTAAAAATAGATAATGTAATTTTGGACTGTGCGTAGTAATAAACATAGCTTATAAAAATGGAAAATGTGATTTATAGAATAATTTTATTATATTATTGAAACGAATGTGAGTTTATAAAAACTATATCTTAGAAGTTTGTAAATAAATATCAACTTGTCTCACCAGAAGATATTTCTAGAGTAAAAACATTTATCTGGTATCATAGTTAATCAAAAATGAAGAATAAATCAGTTCAGGTCTATAGGAATTTTTATTTTTAACATGTGTTTTACAGAACAAAGCAACATAATTATCAAAGAATGAACAATATTATTATTGGCAGGTATGGATTTTGCAAAAAGTTTAATTAAATATATGGAGCTGGTGAGCCAGGATGATTTTTTACATAAAAAAAAAAACAAAATCTGGACTATATCCTTTTCAGAATAACAATTTTCCCGGGGGTAGGTATGCGTATCCAGTCAGATTCCCAAGGAAGGTTTGTGAAAAAAATAGTTAATTAAATTCATTAAATTCATATAATTATGTTAATCATGAAAAATGGGAACATTTCTTGATAGGCACAAATTTATCTATTTCTGGGAAACTATTGTGTTATCTGTGCTCCAAGTGAAAAGTAGACAAATAATTGGAAATTTAAGAGAAAGCTGCAACTTTCTAACATTATTGAAAGATAATAATATAAGCAATAATAATTAATTGCCTGGACAATTTTTGTTTTAACATTATTTAACTATTACCTCAGTCTAATTAAATATTGGATAAAAGGTAGAAAATTTTTGAAAACACGCTCACTGTCTGATTCTATCCTAAGAAAAAATGCTAAAAACAGATTAAATAGTGTAAAAAATTAGCGTGAGTATCTACTTATCATACCCGAAAAAAGTCATAATTAGGGTCAAAAACTCGTAAAACACATTTTTTGCATATGGGGTTTTTAGGGATCATATGAAACCGATTGATGTGCGTGATATTTAGAAAGTAATACTTCTCTCGTTTTCTATCTCTTACTGTGCAGAGACAGTTGGAAGTTTGAAGTCGATTGACCAAATATTGACTAATATATTTTTTTAAACAAAAATAGGATTGATTTTTGTTTTTGTTCTGTTTCGAACACAATTTTCCAGCAATATGCATGAAAATGTGAAGAAACAAAATTTGGACCACTGTAATCATGAATTTTCAAAAACTGTTAACGAAAGAATTCAACAATTGGCCTAGTCGTTTTAATTTTTAATCAGAAGAAGGAATTTTTAACCAAGAAGATTATTTTTCTATCAAAAGAGAAGAATTGTTGAAAATTTTCAATTCGAAAAAATTGTTTTTTAAATAAAATTATCCATTTTCAGACCAAACATAGAATAGTTACATTATAAGGCAAGAAATGGATTCTCAAGAAAAAATGCATTTTCTGCCAAACACTTAAATTTTCAAAGTGGTGATTTTTTGAATAAGAATTATCATCTAGCTTCGCAGTTCCATTACAGATTCTGGCCTATATTGAGACTGTAAGGTTTTTTTCATATATTTATTTAATTTAATAGTATATTTTTATCATCGTAAAATATAATATTTTATCCTAATATGGATTTGAAGTTCAAATTTATTAGATATAAGAAAGAAATTTATAAAATCAAATTTTGCAAATTTTTATCTCTATAGGCTATTCAAAATTATCGTTTTTTTTATAACAGATAGAAATTTCTATTTTGCATGTTTTTTTTAGAATAGTATTGCTACAACATAAAATTTTCCTCTGTTTCTAAAATACTAAACAAATTAATTAATGTTAAGAAACTTTCAAACGCAATGCAAGTTTGCCCGAAAAAGCGTTAAGTTCTGTATTTGATTTCTCATATAGTGAGCAATGTAACGATTACAATTTTCAAACTTAAATATTTGGTATATTTTGACATAAATCGGCTGCAGAAGATTTCAGAAGTTAGGTTAGGGCCATGAAATTTTAAGGGATTGTAATCCTATATATTTTAATTAGCTCATCATTAATTGAGTTTAGCGCCGAAAAAGATAAAAACACATTTTCTTGTGTTTACATTTTTCAAAAAACTTGTTTTACAATTTTCATTATATTTAGAAAAAGTGTGTAAGTAGAGTTAAACGAAATACATGCTTTAAAAAAAAACTTTGGGATTAAATCATTAGGTATAGTTAGAATATCAAAAAAGGATTAGAAAAATTCGAAATCTTAAAGAATTTTTATCATAATATTAGCAGTTATAGCATCGCCCTTAAATAAAATTTTGTAAATATTTAGTTTTTAAGTCAAAATTATTCTTAATCTTAGAATTAAAATAATCTAGTAAGTAACTATTTGTTTTTATTTGGTAGGAAGATTTGACTGATACATTGAGAAATATTTCATCACCAAATGGTGTTCAAAAAGTCTCGATACACCTAAATATCTCTCCAGGTAAATATTTTTTCAAAAATGTCAAGGTCATTCTTAAAGTAACTTGTAACGAGGAGTCCCGTGGTGACTTTGAATTTGACCTTGAATTTGATCTTCAAAGTGATTTCAAGGTCAATTTTTTTTTTTAATGGGAACCCCTATTTTTGACAACAGCAATCGAAAGAGCGGGAAATTTTACGTCCAAACATGTACTCAGTTCATAGATTGGGACAAATCTGTAAAATAGTGGTTCCCATTTAAAAAAACAAAATTGACCTTGAAATAACCATGAAGATCAAGTTCAAGGTCAAATTCACTGGCACCACTGGATTCTTCGTTAAAAGTTATTTCAAGAATAACCTTGACCTTTTTGAAAAAATATTTACCTGGAGTGATATTTAGGTGTATCGAGACTTTTTGAAAACCCTGTATGGAGGTTTATACATTTTTTTAACAATTGTAAGTAATTTTCTTAATATCGGGAATATAGCAATATTTTTAGTACTGAATGTATTCGTTTTATTTAAAAATCAAAATAATCTATTATTTTTTAAAAAATAAATGTAGTAAACTATATAAAAACCTTCTATGTGAGGTGCAGAATAAACAATGAGGAATGACAATCAACATTGGGCGAGGAAAAAGTGTGAAAACCCCAGAAAGTTTTAGAAAATTTAAAATAGAAAATTAAAGTTAACATGAAGTCTTTAGTAATTTCTCCCGGGGAATTTAATGGTGACCTTGGATTTGACCTTGGACCTCGCTGTCAAGGTTATTTCAAGGTCAACTTTGTTTTTTTAAATTGGAACCCCTATTTTTAACAACGGCAATTGAAATAGCGGGTCTAAGAGCATTAAGGTCTAAGGTCAAGGTCACTTGTAGAAGGTCGTATGAAGGTCAAATTGAACTTGCAGGAAAATCGTGCAGAATATGCAGTCAGAAAAAAAGTAGACGACGATGGTCGTGGGGGCTAAAGCGCAGGCTTTGGACCCACTCTGTCGGCTTGCGGGTTCGATTCCCGCCTCGC
>JAAAKG020142942.1:0-11489 GCA_010014905.2 Druon quercuslanigerum
TCAGAGACGCTGATTTTTAAACAGAAATTTTGTATAGTGTCTACTATAGGTGATGAATCATCACCGTTGGTTTCTTCATAAAAATATGTTTGTTCTCTAAAAACGAGGCCAGCCATGAAAATCTCGAAATAATTTTCCTTTCTTTTTCAATTTTGTGTAAAGATTTTTGAAGATTAAGGGTCAAAGCAGTGGCACCTGTAATTCGGTGTATCTCAGTCTGCATGTCCTCGTCGTTGTCGCATTTATACCAGATAACTTTTAAAAGACTACTCTGATTGAGTTGTGCTTAAGCATTTGTGTTTAGGACACTAACTAGTTATTTTTAGTCGAAAGTAAAAAAGTTAGAGCATTTTATATTCACAGTAATAATAAACTCGAACAATTTATCCTCATAAGTTTTTTTTTGATAAAATTAAAATGCTCAGAGTTTAATCATTTTGAAAATCCCAAAAAGCAATCGAAAATTAACATTTAAGTTGAAAAAACACACGATATGAAAACCTTGCTTTTTAAAGTTCTAAAGGTTTATCATAACAACTTTTGGAATTTTTTGGAATAATCCATATTTCAAATTTTGATCCCACAACAAATGATGAATTATTATATTCACTTCATAATGAGAAGGTACTGTTTTTAATAGAAAACTGACAGCCACGGATTTCTTTAAATATCCATGTTTGGAGACCTCATGATTTCGAAAAAACTTTTTTTGAGATAGTGTCTGTCTGTCTGTCATCGTCAGTATACGAAATGAATTCCGAAAGATTAATCGGATTAGATTGTGTTTGGGCATACGCATTTAGTGACCACAAAGAAAGATTAAGTTCGTTAACCAGCTATTTCGGATAAAAAATCAAAAATTTTGAGCATTTTCAAAACTTTTGAGACCACTTTTTGTAAGATTTTGAAAATTCCATGTACGGCTATTTATAGTACATGAAAATACGGATAATTTATTGTCAAGATTAGCAAAAAATTAGCATAGTTATAGCAACTCTAAAATCCAAAGAAGCAAATGACAATAAACATTTATGGTCAAAAACACTATTTGAACTTTTTCAATTCTCTTGAAAAATCAAAAATTCAATTTCTAATTGGACGAAAAATAATGCAAAGTCAATAATTTGATTAAAAGGTAGAACTATAAAAAAGAAGAAAAAAGATGAATCATCAAAAATTGCGTGCCTGAAAGAGGTATACAAATTTTGTTTGACTCACATTTTTATCGGATAAGTTTTTGTTTTATTTGTGACAAGCCACATTAAAATAAAAAAACTAATTTTTTAAAAAACGACACGTCTATGCAAGAAATGGATTGAAAAGGGTTTTTTTATCCAAAAAGAGCTATCAATTTTTCTTCAGACTAATTTTTGAATAGAAAATAACAATGCCAGTATAAAGTACATCAATAAATTTTCAATAAATTTCACATGAAGGTGTTCAACATAATGCAAGAAACTTGAAATTTTGGACAAAATCGAGTGCAAGGCACGAGATACATGATGAAAATTGTTTCGCTACTGCCGAGAGGGCGGTCAAACTTACGAGAGAGTCTTATTTAAAGAAAAAAAAATGACAATCGTTAAATAAAGCGCGAGGTACGAACATAATAATAACATAGTATGTCCGAACAGAGAGCAGATTTTTGTTCGTTTCGCGTTTTGTTTTTCAAGAATAATTTATTTTTTATTTTTAAACACATTTTTCTGAATAAAATAAATTTACTTGTATCTAAACGCAATTTATTAAAATATAATACACTTAACGACCATCTAACCCACTCTCATGCAATCTAATAAACTCCAATCAAATCCAAGTAAATATAACTGATTCCAATCCACTTTAGTCCAATTTATTAAAATACAAACTAATCCAAATTATTACAATCCAATCTAATTCAAACCTAGTTTACTGAAATCCAATCCTAATTTTTTTTCAATCCATTAGAAAACACTCCAATTCAATGCCATCCAATCCAAACTAATCGATTCCAGTCCCGTTAAATTAGAGAAAGGTCGTCTAGATTAAGGTGGAAGAGGGGCTCGTGGATGCCCAACCTTTATCCAGTTCTGCTTGACATTCCGTAGAAGGTTTCGTCACGCATTTTCACATTACACGCTTGTGCGATCTGTATTAGCCAGAATGCTTCCATGTTGATCAAAGCTTTAGTTTGATTAGGGCACTTTAACGGGGCCGACAGGGGCTCAGATAAGAAATAGAGCTATCCATTCAAAGAGTTAATGGGGACCCATTGCGATACCTTACAGTAAGTTACTCGAATGTCGCACTTTCGGAGAGCAGTTGCTGAAGGGTTCAGCAGCATCTCCCTTTCACACTTTTGGTTGTTAGCATTTTCTACTGGGATAGTGAATTCGAGCCTCTTTTTGTTTTATGAACCTGTCGTGGTTTTTGGTTTCGTTTTGTTTTCGGCAAACCCAAATATTGTGCAAGGGTGAGTGGCCCTATTGTCGAATGTACCGTCCCCCATTCATTTGACGAAGTAGGCTTGGTCCCGTATTTGTCTGTTAAAGTACCGGGCCCTATGGTCATATTGTATTTTAGAGGTCGTTTTCGCCTTGATTTAATTAGCAGACGCAAAATTTTGGAGTTCTGACAACCTCACTCATCGTGAAATTAGTTTCTTCGTGTGCTGACTATAAACAAATATGGAGAAAGGGAGCAGTGGGTCCCAATCGTCATCATCGTCACGGTCATGCTTAATATAATCTATCAGAAATATGTGACTTCTCTTGAGGCTCCCTATCGGTCAGAATATGTCGAGAAGTACCATGCTGAGAACACAAGGGGGTTGCCACTGCGTGAGCTATAGTGTTAGTTTTTATGTCAAGTATGGTTACGGCTATACATCATTTACTCAAATTCCTTCACATCGGCAGGATGCGATGGTTTACATTCGGGTTAGTAGGAAATTTTGCCACTGTACCGAAAGACATTCTTTCGAAAGGTTCAGCTGGAGTATTGGTTATGAGCATATGTTCCCGGATACTAGCTCGCACTATTTTTGTTACAAGTAGCTTCGAGAACTGCGGATAAAATTACTAATCTGATCTCGTAGACCAGACCAGGAATACCTTTCACTGATACGGGGGGGGGGCTATCTCTAACTTCCCTCGATAAAGGGTAATAGTAATACTTCTATCCTAAAAAACGATTATTAGTACTCCCGCCATTTTATTTAAGGGCAGCGAACCTGGGGCGTATCCACAATTTTCTATACGATAGCATTTTTGTTTGTCTCGTTCTAAGGTAGTGCGAATGTTGTTTAGTCCTGTGGTTACGCCATTCCAGTCGTTATTGTCGATGTGTCGCCTTTTTGATACGATAGAGTAGATGTGGTTGTCTCGGCTTTTTCCACTGCAGGTGCTGGGGTAAGGGACAGGGTTTCCATTATTTGTTTTTGAACTACGAGCGGGGACCCTTGCATGAGCTAACCTTTTTCTCGATCGAGAATTCCGTGGTCAGCTGCGGAGTGGTTTGCGTGCTTTCAGATTCTTGACCTTTACTAGATCCCTGTGTAACCTGTTTTTCGCTGGTTTTAAGGAAGCTTTTCACCTTTCTGCAAATACGTCTTCATCGTATGTGCCACACGGCTCAGTGATTCTAATTCCTTTAGTAGTTCCTACTCTTGTCCTCCTTCAGAAACGTCGGTTGACAGAATTTAGTTGATTACTCCTAGTCCCTTGTGATCCCAACTCATCGATGTTTGGGCGTCGCATTGTGTCAAAGATTTTTGGAGGTTTTTCTTAAAGCTTAATTTGGAGCGTGACAACGGGTGCTCCGATGTTTTAGTAATACCAGGCACTGCATGCAGATGATCTTCATGGCTTGGCCCTCATAGACCGCGACATATGCGTCATCAATTGAGACGCATATCGCTAGCTTGTCGTGCATCACATGTTAGACGCATATAGCCCGCAGGTCGTGAGAGTTCTTTGAGGGTTACTCTTTGAGTAGTTTGGGGGTACCTCTGGAAACTTTTCTATGTACCTTTACCGAGGCTCTGGTAGTTCGGAACTTACCTTAAGATGTAGGTCCCTCCATCGCGCACTTGACTGCAACCAAGTCCTATAATGATGGGGTTACACCAGGCTTTGTCCAATATGTCAGGGGCACACTGCTTTCATCAGATAACTTGATTGCATTATATAATTGCATCCGTCCCTGATAATTTACACCGTGACAGCCCCGTGCAAACTATTCTAAATTATATAAAATCCAACTCACCAAAGATACCTTCGACATGTTGGGCAATAACCATATTAAGCCTGTGATGTTTTAAATTTTATAAATGAATTTTCAAAAAAACATTTCAATTATCAACCAAAAATTATGACTTCTCGAAAAAAACTCCAATTTTAAACAAAATATTTTAATTTCAAAGAAAAGAGTTTAATTGTTAAACAAATAGTTTAACTCTAAAAAAATTAATTTTTAACCAAACCAAAAAAAAAGAATTAACAATGTTGATTCAAAAAGTGGAACTTTCATTAAAAAGAGAAATTCTAACAAAAAATGTAACAATTCATAGTTTAAATAAAATAAGCGAATTTTCTATAAAATATTTGAATTTTTAATTAAAGACTTGAATTATAAACAATATAATCAAATTTGCAAAAAGAGATAAATTTTCTAACCAATAAAAACGAAACTTTACTTATCAATATTCTATAAAAAAAGACTAAGGTGAAACAAAATAAAATAATTAAATTTCAAACAATAAAAGACGAATTTTCCACAAATAAAGTTTTTTCTGTCAACAATAAAAAGAACTACATCGAAATATTCTTAAATTTTTTTAAGTCAAAAAATTGATTTTCTGTATACGATTTGAATTTTTAATAATAATTAATATATTTGCAACAAAATAGTTCACCTTTTAACGTAAAATGAAGCTTTAACGAAAATAAAGAAACTTCAAGAAAGAAATAATTGTTTATCAAAATAATTTAACCTAATGTGAGCAATACAATGTACTTTTTTATATTGATTTTATCATTTTATTAAATAGAAATAAAAAAAATAGTGTCCAAAATAGTTTCTCATACTATAGAAAATATGCTTTTTATAAGCATTTCCATGCATATTAGTAACTGGTTCTAACACACACTCTATATCAGCATATACTGCAAATTGAGCCCTCTCTTTATATTTGTAATTTTTAAAATTTTATATGTTATCCTCTTCTGCGGGAAGGATTAGTGTGCAATTATCATTCAGATTATCACAAGTTACTTTATTTTTTAAGAGATTTCATAAATTTAAAGTGGCACAAACATCTGTCACAAAAATAAGTGCACACATGATCTTTTGTTATTTATGATTTCGCTAGCCTTGATATATTTTGAATTACAGCAAAATAATACACTTCTATATCTGAATGAAATTTAGTATTTTTAACCGTAAGAAGGTGAGTAGCTTTTTTTAGATTTTTCGCGGCTTCAAAAAACTGGAAAAATTTCCTGTTTCTTGCTATATTCATCCAATTCTAATCCAGATACACTTATACTGCGATTTATTTTTTTAAATTTAGGAATATGCTCAAGAGTAATTGGAAACTTAATATCATTATATTTGAGTTCTGCCCCATCAAGGTTAGGATGAGAAATAGTTAGATTGGAATTAGTTTTAGCAGGATAAAGAGCTGCAATTACTGATCAGGGAAAACAATATGAATCTTTATTTTTATTATTCGTTACAGCTTTTAGTCTTTGTATAAAATCTGGTAAATAAATTAAAGTTGAAGACCCAACCCGGAAAGTTGCGAATCTATTAATATGAACCCTTAGGTTTAAAACTTTTTTCAAACTCCAACCCGAATCTGTTGTTTTTAGATTATCAACTTTAACTTGAACCTGTTCTCTGACTTTTTTTCAAACTATCCACCAATATTTGTAGTTGTCAAAATAGGGTGTTTTTAATTCTCCGAATGAACATGCGTTTGCAGTCATCTAAAAATTTATTCAAACGTTTATCAATTAAATTTTATATTACCCTAGTTCGGATCCTCGTTTGAAAAGCACTTTTCACATCATCCCAAATAACTCTCTTTCTCGCAGCTTCATCGAAGCTTCACTCATGCCAGCTCTTGTGTTCAGCACCTTCTTGAATTTTCTGCTTGCTGTCTTCAAATCTTAAAAAAAATTACAGGTGCCGCTGCTTTGACCTTTAATCTTAAAAAATATGTACACAAGTTTTAAAAGGAAAGGACAATGATATCGAGATTTTCGTGCTGATGTATACAATTAGGTGGTTACCATATGTGAACGTGAACATATGGTAAATTCCCAGATGTGCACATATACACCAGCGGATCTTGTGAACGAAATGGTATGGCAGCTGAGTGACAGTAAGGTCACCACATAGTTCCGCATTACAGAAGCCAGCATAAAACGCGAATCTAGCCACACTTATTTTAGATATTTTATCCTAAGAAGGTTTACTGTAGGCTCGCCGGTAAAGCTGGGTCCATAGTGACCATTGCGTTCACTGGATCCTCTTAAGAAAATTTACGTTTTCACCTTTATTCACAATTTTATGTACAATTCAACACTTTTCGTATCTTTATACACTTTTAAATTTACTTATTTGTACTAATTTATTGATTAAAAAATCGAGATTAAACTTATTATTTTGAAACCCATTGTACAGTATTGCATGGACTATTGAACTATACTATTTTTTCTTAAAATGTACAAAGTTGAGATTATAATTGGTGATTTAAAATTTAACTACATGGTTGAATAATTGAATTTTTTCTCGTTTTCAACAGATTTTATTGAAATTTAAAATACTTTTTAGTGAAAATATAAATTTTTTAACTATTTTGTCGAAAAATTATATATCTTTTCAGTCTTTGGTTAAAAGTTAATTATTTAAACTGAAAATGTAATAGTAAAATTTACCAACAATAATTCTTAAATTTTCGTCAGTTCCATTATGCGCAGGAATGTGAATTTCCTCATCACTCATGAACATGTTTTTAAACATCTTGAAAGAGATGCTTCATTTTTGAGTCAAGATTATGAATTTTTAAAAGTACCCACGTGGAAAAGGTTCATTGGGTGAACCATGGCTCAACAATGGCATAAGCGAGGGGTGAGCGTGGCTCAAGATTGGGCGAATGTGGGCTTATGATTGGGCCTACATTTTCCGCACTTTTTGGAAAGGATTGGTGGACAAAAATTTTCTTTTAGGAGACTTTGCGCAATTTTTGTATTCTCAACAACAACTTTAATATACAAATGATTTTTTGACTAAAAAGAATTTTAATTATCAATCAAGTAAAATTAATTTTGAAGAAGACACTGTTTCAAAAAAATAGATGAATCCTAAGCCAAGACAAGTATTTCTCACGAGTTGCATTTTTAACCGAAGAGAAAAATTTTAAATTGAAAGGAAGAGTTTTTGATCAAAATGGATTGATTCTTAACCAGTGGCATCTTCAACCAGAAGAGACAAATTTGCAATGTAATAGCGAAATTTTAACAAAAAACCAAATTATTTTTAAACTAAAAATACATAGAGTTCAATTTTCAAACGAAAAAGATTTATCAGTCACGAAAGAAAAAAAAATTTCACCCAAATTACAATTTTAGGGGATAAATAACTTTCTATAAAAAGTATAATATTTTTATTTTCCAGGATCTTAAAAAAGTTTGGGAAAAATTCGAATTTTATTAAACGATATTTATTACTTTTAGAGGATTTGCATATATAGGAGTTCCTTAATGTTTTATTTAAATGGATCGAATTTTTAAATAATTTTGCTTGAAATTAGAATTTTTAAATTCGCGGTTTTTTAAAAAATATTTGACTTTTTGTCCAATGTTCAATTGAAGTAAGGTAATAGTTACTAATTGTTAAAAAACTTTACTTTTTATATAAACTGCTAGGGTTAATAGTACTCACTTTGAATTTTTGAAAAGCCCCAAAGAGAATAATTAAGTAATTAACAAAAAAACTTCAGCTGCTACCTGTTAAAGATTTTACTTTTCAGATAGAAATATGATTATTTCTTTGAAAATTCAACTGTCGAAAATTGAACTATTTTCGTAGAGATTTTTGTTTTAGTTAAAATTCACATTTTAATGTTAAAAATTCAACTAAAATCCCCTTGAGCAGAAAATTTAACTGTTTTTTTGCTGAAAATTTTTCTTTCCATTAAAAAAAATTAATCAATTTTAGTATAAATTTGATCATTCTTGCATGGAAATGCAACTGCTTTTTAATAATTTGCTTTTTGGTTGAAATTTCAACCACAGTCGTCGAAACTTTACTTTTTACTATAAATTCATATCTTAACGATGAAAATTCAACGAAAAACCTATTTGAATGAAAATTTAAACTTTTTTCTTGTCGATAATTGATCTTTTCTGATATTTTGACATTGAAAATACAAGTAAATATTATATTTATTTTGTAATCAACTATTTTAAATAAAACTTTCTTTTTTAATTTATCAAGTCATCTATTTTATTAAATTATGTAATGTAGATATTAACCAGAAAGAAAGTTTTTACAAAAAACAATTGAATCCTCAAAGAAAAAATGAGTTTTCAACTAAGAAGTTTATTCTTCTACCAAACATGACGAATTTTCAATGACTGTAAAATTTTTTTTTGTTTTTCAGTGTAAACGGGTTTTTTAAAATTTTGTCTTTTTAATGAAAAAGTACATAAAGTTGCAAAAAATATTATTTTTACAAAATAGTTTAATTTTCAACAAATTATTCAAAGTTTTTACTCAATAGCTCAATTTTTAAAGCATAAATGATGAATTTTCAAGTAAAAAACACAAAAAACAGTTGAATTTGGGACAAATAAAGGTGAATTAGAAAAAAGATACATTTTTTTCCAAATAGTGGAATTTTCAACCTTCAAAGTTGCATTTTCAACCAAATTGTGGAATTTTAAAACCAAAAAGACGAATTTTTTAAAAGAACGTTACACTTTAGACCCGAAAAGTTTCATTTTCAATAAGAAGTTTAATTCTGTCTTTAAAAAAATTATTTTCTACCATATAAGAATAATTTTTTATCCAAGAGGACAATTTAAAAAAAGTATTTAGTTTTGGACAAGAACAAGATGACTGAAAAAATGGATTTGTAACCCCGAAAAAATCACTAACAGAAAATAATTTAATTGGCAAACGAAAAAATTCTTTCACGGTAGATTTCTACAAAAAATAAGTAAAATATGCAAATAAATAAAATTTATTTTAATAAAATTTTGGGTTCGAAAATAATCGAGACACATTTTTTTATTTCAATATCATACTCGAAAATCTCGAGATATGATTTTTCAAAAGTTGGTAATCGGGAGAAATCATTTCTTTCCAATCGTTCACTGTAAAAAAAAGTTTTGAATACAAAAAATTATTATTTTACTGAAAATAGCGATTTATCCAAAACAGTTGAAAATAGTATAACGCACCTCCTGCTATTTTTTTCATAACCATATAGTGCATTTTTATAATCAATTTTAATTATATTGAACTTGGATCATTCGTTCTCCGTCCTTTTTTTACCTTAAATTTTTTTCAAGATTCTCAAATAAGAAGAAAATTTGAGAATAGAGAAATAAAAACCCCAAGTGTTACGAATTTGTATAATCCATCGCGCATGTTGCAGCGAGCGAGCTAACGAGCGCACTTCCACACACTTCCACGGCGTCGAGTGTTACCTTCCAGATTCAGATTACTTCTCGCAAATATATATGTCACAATTTTTATGACTTATGATTACAGCTTTCTCCGCTTTTGTTCATTAACGCCAGAGTGCGCGCCTGTATGTCTGTACGTCTGCCTATATGTATGGTCGTCTGTGAGCACGATGACTTTTAGAAAAATTAACCTATTAGATTTTTATGGTTATTCAATGTGACCGTAAACCCAAAGGATTTGTAGCGACTTTTTTTATGCAAGGAGAGTTAAAAGATTTATGGTATTTTCAACATTAAAAAAACACAAGTTATGAAAAAAATTAATAGACAAAAGATGATCATCCAAAAACGGAATGCACGTTTTCAATAAATAATTTTTTACAACTCTGCTAGCATAAGTGTGATTTTAGGTACTGCAGAAGATATCTAAAATATCGTTTTCTAGGATAGGCCGTATCATTTTTTGTCAAGGTGGAGGGGAGTTGGGTGGGGTGGAGTGAAGTGGCAGTCGAGTTCCAGTGGAGTGGCAGTCGAGTGGGAGTCTAGTGGATTAGCGTGGCGTGCAATAGATTTAATTAGAATTAATTGAATTAGACTGGATGGATTTCGATTGCATTGGATTGAATGGAATTGGAATGAATTGGATTCGAGTGGATCGTATTGAACTGAAATGGATTGGATTAAAATATATTGGAGTGGACTGCTTTGGAAGAAATTGCTTTGAAATGGATGGAGTAAATTTGTATCAACTCGATTAGGGTCTTATATAAGGATTTATGCAACCTATGTACACATATGATTGAGTGGTGTGATAAAAAACAGTGTGTGACACTCGGTACCACGCGGCCATTTGTCTACAAGTAGGGCAAGGTCCTATAGGCCGCGCACAAAGGAAAACGATAATAAAAAAAACGTAGGCCTCAGGGCGCCAGATTTCCTAAAAAGAATCCTAAACCCAATTTTCAGGGGACAATACCCAAATTACGATAACGATAATGAACAGTACGATAACATATCAAACTAAACCCAAAAGGCACCCAATTTCCCAGAACACTAGCTCAGTCCTTAAGCAGAGAGGGTGGGTACTCAAATAAAATTTAGCAAGCCGTTTTTAATATAAAAAAACATGTATATTATGATAAAAAAAATAAAATACTCCAGAAAAATAACATTTTATAGAAATGAACAAAGAAATAAAAGCGAAAAAGAAGTTGACGCGTGGTCTAACAAGGTATCAGGGGACCTGTCACAATTCTGAGAAAATCATTAAAAGAAAATAAGAGTACATAATAACGAAAATGCTACCTAGAATTATGCAGACAAATTGAAGTAAGTCAAAATTCGGAAACAATCTATAATAATAATGACAATAATAATAATTTAACAAGAAGGGGGGGAGGTCAACATAGTAATGACGGAATTAGTGGCCTATATTTAATTATTAATACGAAAAAATAAGGTTGGGAGGCATATCAGTAGGGGAGACCAAATAGGGGGGGGGGCGACAAAATTAACAAAACGGGATCAAAAAGGGGGATAGGAAGAAGAAAAGGACCGGGGGGTCTGAGAAATGAGGGGGGGAACCGAGAAGGATTGGGAGATTGGACGAGAATCACATGGGGCGTCAAAAAAAGGATATGGACGATAAGAGATCGAGAAAGAGACCATGTCGGGTACTTGCAGTTCCCAAACGAAATATGGGCCAGTGATCCCAGATCTGAAACCGCATTCACTCCAATACTATGACAGGCCTATGTCCGTGTGAAAATAGTAGGAGACCATAGCACATGACTAGGTTGCGCGCGCAAC
>JAAAKG020142944.1:0-11488 GCA_010014905.2 Druon quercuslanigerum
CCACCCAGTATTCTTACGCTCTCTCCTTGTCCCCAAGCAATTTGCTTCAAAAAACGGTTATTTTTTTTATTTTTATCACTACTTTGCCCCCCCCCCCCACATTCTTACGACATGTCTGGGAGCTCAAAGAATACTTAGACAAAATTAGATGTCGATTCTTCAAAACTGTGGATTTTCATAAGCATCATACGTTTTATGCCACGTGATTTTATATACATAGTTCACAAACTGTGCATCCCCCATTCCATCCCCCCGATACTCTTATTACCTATCCGAGAATCCAAAGAATATGTGAGAAAAAATTGATTCCGATTGCTGAAAAACGGCGGCTGTTGCCCTCCAATCTTCATCTATCATATGCCTCCCCCTCCCTCCATACTCTTATGATCTGTCTGGAAGCCCAAAGAATATGTGTGAAAAAATTGATACAGTTTGCTCAAAAACTGCGGTTATGCCCCTCCCCTCCAATCTACCCCCTCCTGTCACAATACTCTTACGCCCTGTCTGGAAGCCGTAGGGTTCGAGTTGCCGTACGAAACATCTCCTGTGCCTAATCTACACGAGTATAATTTTTCAAGTCGATCTATACAGCGGTGGGGACGGTTTTGAGCCCCAAGAGTACAAATTTGAATATTATAAAGTAGAGGTATTACACTTTTGTCCAGAACTTTTAAGATTATAATGAATCACGTTGAACAGTATAGTTCGATTATTGAAAACTGAAAAATAATTTATTTTACAGGAGGATTCTATATCTCCTGTGTAGAAATGCAAATGTGGGGCTGGTCTGGTAACCGAACAGTTGGCCCCACTTTTAGTCGGGGGCTAGTCGGAACTACTAATTAGCGTCGCCACCAGTTCCGTCACGATGAATTAGTAGGGGGCTGACCAGCCGATCCAACTTATCACAGTCGGGGTCTAGTCGGGTACTGGTAGGTCTGTACAATAACTCGACTGTCCCAAAGAAATAGCGATGACTTTAAGATTTCCAAAAGCAGAATGTGTTGACTATCTTCTACTTAAATAGAGTGTTGTATGTTTCTTTATGTTACAACGAAACGACATTCTACTAACATAGGATATAGTTGATATATAAACTGCTTTTGGAAGTACATTTTCTCCGGAACACTCGATTATATTTTTGTTTTTAAATCTTTACTTAAAAATTAAATAAATGAAAACTACAATCGAAAATTCAAATTGTTTTTCTTTCGTGAGAAATATGATTAAAAACATATTCAACGTCAACAATATTTTTAATACGACATTCTTTGTAAGATCAAAAGTTATTATAGTTTTAAAATCCTCGTTTTCAAGTATTTTATACCAAAAGTATTAAAATTAGACATTCTCAATCAATGACTCTTGTACTCGAAAACTATCGAAGACTAAATTGAGGTTAGAAAAGACCGACACTACCATACGCAGCGGCGAATATTAGTAGTAAATAGAGCGGAGAATTTAAAGTCCAAAAAAGGCAGTCTTAAAGTGTCTTTGAATTGATAATAAAAATGTTCTTCTATATATTCTACAAAATTTACATCTTTCATTGTGTTTAATTTTTCTTTTCAAACATGTAAGCCGCAATTTATTTTATACATTTTCTCTTATAAAAACGAAAATATTACAAGTTCAGGTTTATGTGAACATGTTTATGAAATGTGTTTTCATTAATTAAATACAGGTAAATAATTGCGCTTTTGTACAGATTAACTCAGTATATATAACACTCTGTCAGAATCTTTAAAAAAAGAATAGGTCGACCAGAGCCCGGCTAGAACCCGCATAGGAATTTTGATATAAAAACAGCCTATGCAGAAGATTACGTTTTTTTTTTTTAAGTAGCTCGACTAGTCCCCGACCAGACCTGGACTTAAAATGTTTACGAAAATTAAGCCAACGACTAGCCCCTGACTAGTGCCCCATTTTTATTGTGGCCAAGTAGGGCTATTTCTACACGGGCTGTTCATACAGAAAGCTACAAATTTCAGCGAAAGGCATTTGTTACTTTATTTAAAAAAATTAATATGCAAGTGAAGTTATTGCATTTTGATCCATGAATAACGACTGAACAATGATCAATATGAAAAACATTTGCATTAGTTCAAGAGATATTTCCAAGGTTTGAAAAGTTACAAACTTAATTTAACACTTGAAAAGATTTCGAAAAATAAAAAATGAAATATTGAATATGAAATAAATGTTAAAGCTTTTCAAGGATCTTTAAAGATTTTAATAAAATAATAGTTATTTGTGATACAAGGATACCCTAAGTGGCACTTTTGTACACGAGGCAAAGTGACACTTAGGGGCTGAGTGTCACATACTATTTTTTATCACGTTAGTCAATGATAAGTGCAACAAGGTTGCAAAGCGTCCTAATTTAGAAACACGAAAGGGTCTAGAGATGGAGTACGATAATGTACGTTCAGGGCCTGTTTAACCTGGGCGCGAAGGTGAGCATGAAACCCGGGCGCCAATCATTCAGGGGCGCTTTGACGCCCCTAGAAAAATGTATAGATTTATGAAAAGTCGTAATCATAGGTTAATATTAATTTTTTGCATTTATAATTGATACTTAAAAATTATACTTAGAATTAATACATTAAATTTAGGAAAATATAGTTCACTGTTTGCATACCAGGAGCATAGGTTTCAGATTAGTAAGTAAGAACCCTTATTTGTGTTTAAAATTTGCGCCAGAGCAGTTTATCAAAGCTTTTAAATGTGAATTAGTGTATTGTAAGATCAGTGTTGGGTGCGGTGATCGGTGTAAAAGTGCAACAATTCGTAGTTTAATTAATATTTTTCTCTGAATAAAGATATGTTTATTCACCAGTAGCGATTCTCGAGGAAGGATAGTCCACTATTGAAATGTAAGTCATTTGTGATTTATTTAGACTGAAACATGAATAATTTAATTAAATACAACTAACCGCGAGAAAATTTAAGTCCTCTGTGTTGGACGTGGAGAAAGTGAGTGAAGCAAAAATAGTAGCTTAGTGAATAAATGATCATTTTAAAGATTAAAGTATTGCACATTGATGAGCCTGAAACCAGTATGCCACAAAATTTTGGTGTATTTTACGGATCTAAAAATCTCATAAACGGTAAGGAAATTCAACTGATTTTAACGACAGTGAACTTTGGAGCATAGTTTTGGACTTAAAAATTAATGGAAACAATCTGAATCGAATTTTTAAGGTACTTTAAATATTTCACAACCAATTGCCGTTGGAAATTGGTGAAGATTTAACAAATTGTTTTTTTTCACATGAATAGACAACCATATTATTTTTAGTTCTAATTAAGATAATTAAATGATTTACATTTCAAGCATTTAATCAAATTATCTGCAATTATTTGAATTTTTCAGAAAGTATGTACGTGCAAATTGCTATTATTTTTTCTTCCCTCACATTTTCAACATCAAAGCAAGAGGAATCAAATTTTCTTCCAGAAATTTGTTCACTGATTATTATTTTATGGAAAATTATGTTTAATTGAGATGACTGAAAATCATCAAAAAACCCATCTGGAGCTTATTATAGAAAGCGAAAGAAAGAAAAAGATGCGGCAATTCAGAGGGAAGCGGGAGTAATGAAAAAAGTTCGTTCAGAAAACACGGTAATTTGATAATTAAACATATTAGAAATAATAAAAAGGTGGTGTTTTCCAAAAAATATTTTTTTCAATTTTTCAAAATCAAAATAAAAAAATAAAAAATATTTTCGGGAAAACCCTACCTTTTTCATTTTTTCTCATAATTTCTTACAGTTTCTGCTCCTTTCTCTTACGATATATTTAAGAGATAATATAGAATTTGTCTAGAATCGAAAATGATGAAGAATTTGAAAAATTTATCAACGACACTAAAGAATTAGTTAATATCCTTAAATCAGAGTCAAAGTTTCCTAAAGTGAAAACTGCAAGATGCAAAAATCAGCATATACGCATCGCCAAAACTAAGAACGAAGCTATTCAGGATCCTAAACAGAAATAAAATAAATTTTTATTTGGTTGTTCTAAATGTAGCGATTTGTGCTTCAAGCGATAGGTTTGAGATGTTGAATAATCTTGATAAAATATTTAGCTTCCTCAACAGTAGTTCCACATTAAAAGATATAGCTAAAGAAGAATTGTTACAACGATATACAGATTTGCAATTGAAATTAACATATAATAAGACAAATTAATATGATGTAGATTCTAGAGAGTTTAATGACGAAATATGCTTATTAAGAGACATATTCGAAGAAAACATGAAACCTCTGTAAATGTTAAATTTTTCTGTGGTAAAAAGTGATTACATCTGGCGTTCCCAAACTTGTATATACTTTTACGCATCGTTTTTACTCTGTATTTATCTGTAGTCTTAGGTGAAAGGTCATTTTCAAAACTGAAATTAATAAATAAAATACTTGCGAACAAATATGACTCAAGATTCGCTGAACTAAAAACAAGACGTACATCTTTCCTTCAAGATAATATATGTTTCTATAATATATATTTTTTATCCTAATTTTTTAACATTGTTATTAATTAATTAAAATTAAAATTAATTATTATAAATATTATGATTATTAATTATTATTATAAAAAATTTTGAATGGTATATAGCCAACGAAAATGCTGAGGTTTGAGGAGGGCGGCAATTAATCACTGCACGCGGGCGCAGGCTATCTATAAACAGCCCTGTTTACGTTGGATACTCTAAATCTGAATTAGTAAAATGTCACTGATTGTCAGTGAGATTTCACTGATTGAAATAGCTGAAAATCAGCAGCACTGCACCATGTCAATTTAGCAGTCATAGTAAAAGAATATTTTAGTAGATTCAATCAAATAATCACTTTCAAGATTAAACTGCCATGTACTCGTATACACTCGTTCAGTATGTACTTTTGATACTAGTTAGAGTATATTTTTCCCGCAGTTAATTCAACAGAATGACAGCTGCAAAATTAAAATTAACATATTTCATTAAGAAATTCCTTTTAATAATTAAGTAAAAGAGTAACAACGCCTCTTTCTAAAGCTAAATCAGTAGAATTTTCACTGAATCAATCAGTGAAAAATCAGTGGTTTTTTACCTTGTCACTGAGTAAATCAGTGAAAATTTTCATAGAAATGAATCAGTGACCTAAGAATCACTGATTTACCCAATGAGTGTTTTCATTGATTAATTCAGTTGGACACTTGTCATAAAAAATAATCACGTTTGACCCTAAATAGGATTCCCGGTAAGAAGAGAAGAATTCAGAAAAATTCAGAATCTGAATTCCCATTAATACGTGAATTTTCCTCCATCAAAAGTTTCGCCAAAGAGTAGAAAAAAAGAGAAACGTCTATTCTTTTTAATCGACTCAGACAATTTTAATGGAAGTGTATTGAGCGGAACCAAAGCATGAAGAAATGCAAAAGAAAGAATAGAAAGAATAGAAAGAAAGGGAATAATGTCACTTGGAAGACGCAAAACCTAGTCTTTTTAATCGATCAGTTATCAAAATAAAATAAGTATGTTAATAGCAATAATTCGTAGTATTGGCAGAGAATATTTTTATAATTCTTTTTAAAGATAAATGAATTTCGTTTACCTTCCAAAACATTATTAAATGAATTTATTATTATTTATTATATTATTAAATCTATAATTTGTTAAGCAATATAATATATTATAATTAGAATTACTTCACCGTTATGGCAGACAAAAAAATGGAAATTTCCAAACTTATATTCCACAAAAACAAATAAAAACTATGCACATGCACATATTTTGTGGACAGATTCGAAGAAATTAAAATAATCGAAAATAAAGAATGTAATTATGGAATTAAGAATAACCTTGACAAAAGAATTAAAATTTTCAAAATTATGTTGCACACGGAGGAATAAAAACTGTGCAAGTGCACATATATTGTGGACCAATTAGAAGGAATTAAATTCGTTGAAAAAACAACATGTAAGTATGGAATTAAAAGTAACCATGAGAGATGTGTTTACTGATCGGATTAGGAGGAATT
Organism: Druon quercuslanigerum; assembly: GCA_010014905.2. NCBI lineage: Eukaryota > Metazoa > Arthropoda > Insecta > Hymenoptera > Cynipidae > Druon > Druon quercuslanigerum. The sequence continues at coordinate 6,024 of JAAAKG020142944.1, forward strand.
AAAAAACAGGAAAATATGTTCGCGTACATGGAATACAACACAAGTGTCAGTCGATAAGGAAATAGAAAAGAATTGGTTTTACAGATGACCGGGTTTGTTTCATCTTCCTTACGAAATATTAACTGTCTGAGCGGTTTAAAAAAGGATCATGTTGTTTTACATTTCATTTTAGGGCAATATTTAATTCCCAAAAGGTCCAAATCTATCAGCTGATTTGCGCACACGTGATGCATTAAAGACTCGGGGCCCACCGAATGAGTCTCAGATGAAATGATCGATTTATTGGTTCTCATCGTTCGCTATGAACTACTATTGACGCAAGTTAAAATGTATTATTTTTTTAAAGTGCAAAGTGCAGTTCTGATTTCAGTGGAAAATTATGATGGTGATTTTTAAAATTAAAAGAACGAGTATTTATAAGTGAGTAATTAACATATTATAACTCAAATAATTAACATAACCTCAATTATTGAGCACGTTTATATTTACTTACTCTTTGTTTACAAAATAATTATTTTCCCAATTAGCCTACCATATTCAAAGTACGGTGGATTCTTTAACAGAATTCAGCGTGGAACAATTAATCGAAAAATTGATCAGCATTGCGGTATAGACGAGGAAACTGTTTCGAAAATCGAAGGTACGTAGTTGACTTATTGTATATATCTTGTATTTCTGACGAACCTCCATAGAATGTTTAGTTTCTTTTCGGGTTTGACAATCTATAATACAATAAGAAAGCTTTACATGCATCGTTTTACTAGGCATTTTCTGTTTGCGTTATCCAATTTTAGAAAAAGTCATTGCACTACCGATGTGCGAATTTTCTGTCGGCCCAAAGTCGGCCTGCCTTTGCAAAACTAGATCTAACCTTGTTAGCCGAAGATCGGCCCAGATAATGAAATGATCACGTTTGGCCGAGGTTATTGCCGACCATCGGCCCGACTTAAGGACCCAAGATTGGACCAGTGTGTTTAAGAAGATCGGCGTAGTCTTGGGCTACAATACAGGGGCAACTTTGCTTTTCAATATAATTTTAATACCCACTATTGCTATAGTCAATGAAAAAACGAAGCTCATAAGCCACAGCTCAAAATATTTGAAAACAAAATTTTCAATTCTTTTTCTCATTCATTTTTTTACTATTATGCGACATCATACAGATGTCAAATAAATTAACAGTTAACGAGAATAGAAATGAAATAAATTTTCAATAAACAATTTTAAACTATGACAATTTTTAGCTTTTCGTAGCCTGGGGTCGAAACCCTTAATTTTTTTTCCAACAACTTTTTTCAAAAACTTTTTTTCCACATTTTTCTTTGAACAATTTTTGTAAACTTCGTTTCAAACATTTTTTGTCAAAGTTTTTTTTAGGAATTTTTTTCAAAAATTAAAAAAAAAATTTTGATGCTACCGACTTCAATTGCCAACGTCGATCGAAATATGGAAACTCTGGTTACCGTAGATCGTTTTCCAAAGCAAGGCAGACTTTGGACCGATGGTCAACCTCTGACATCCGACCAAATTGCGCACCTGGGTTACTTGGCTGCCTATTGCTCAGAGTTTAGCCGATAATCGGCCTTCCTCGTTCAAAAAAGATTTTCGATATTTCACCTGATGGACGGGCCATGTTTAGGCAAAAGTTAGACCAAAAGTTAGACTTTGCCCCAGAGTTGTGCCGATAGTCAGCGTTAATCAATAACGAAAGATTTCCCATAGTCCCCCCTATGGTAGGGCCACATTCAGGCCAAAGTTGGGCCAATAGTTTGTCCCACGTAGACTGCCAAAGTTGGCTGTTTAGGTTGGGCCGACCTAAATTTCTTATGAATACAAAAGTTGTCCCAACTTTGGATACTGATCTACGGAGGGCCAAAGTCGGCCCGACTTTGGGCCGACGGTCCTACACTGGGTATTCAGCTATACAGTATAATTTCGCTTTGAAGAACGGTATTTTTTTGTACGATGATACCTCGATTTTCTATACATTTTGTGAAATGTACCTCTCAAGTAAAAGACAAAAGTTGAGCCAAATATTAATGAGAGTAGTGGTAGGGTCGCTTGTACTCTCTGCTTGTACATAATGCTTATTTAGTTGCGATACTGGTCAATAAACCGCAGTATTGCATCGATCATCGGGCCAACCTTCGGCCAAAGTTTAACCAACCACACTGGTTTTGTCATTTTAAATCAAATTGCCAGAGTTCATCAGACCATCGGCCATGTATTAGACCAAACTTGGGCCGATTGTCGGGTGCAGTAGGGTTGTTTGTTTTTGGCCAGTATTGCACCGATCATCGGACCAACCTTCGGCCAAAGTTGAACCAACCACACTGGTTTTGTCATTTTAAATCAAATTGTAGGAGTTCATCAGACCATCGGCCATATTTTGAACCAAAGTTGGGCCGATTGTCGGCTGAAGTAGGGTTGCTTGTTTTAGCCAGTATTACGCCGATCGTCGAGCCAACTTCGGCCAAAGTTGTGCCGACAGTCGAACTTTCTCCGGCAACCAGTGTGGTTAGCCAATGCTGGCCTGATAGTGGTTGTTCGGAATTCCCAAAGATGATCCAACTTTGGTTACCAAACTTTGGCTCGCGAAGTCGGGCCGATTGTGGGCCGACAGTAAATGTCTGGCTGCCTACCTAAATTCGCACATGGGTACTGCAAGAAATATTTTTTCTACGTTTTGCGAATAATTTTTTATTTATACTTAAACTATAGTACACTTTTAATCTTAGATTATACACGACGTCATTCAAGCTGGTCTATTTATTAATTATTGAAAAATGCTACCAGTTTTTGTAAAATTGTTAATTGGTTTAGTTATAAGGTTAGTTGGAGTCTAGGTGTATCCACAAAATACAAGCTCCTCATTTTACTAATACTAAAAAAGATTCCTTCCAGTGTTTATTGAATACTGAAGCAATCGAATTCGGGGGTTAGAGTTTTTAAGTTCGACAGCCTTAACTAAACCAATTGATTTATATTTTTGAAAACTCTTACCGCTGTTTTTTTAAGAAATTTGACTAATTCAATCAAATTACTCAAAACGCTCAATGACGTGCAATTTACGAAATGTTTTCGTGAAATCGCAAACATAACCTGTAAAATCGCTATGTTTAATTTAAATATTTTACAAGAATTGATGGTATTTTAGAAGTCCAGAAATTATATAATTTTCTATATACTTTTTCCTAAATATTGTGTTGCATTTATGAATTTAAACCTTGTCTTCATTTTATTATTTTTAACTTAAAGAAGAAATCCAGCGAAACGTCTAGCTGGAATAGCTAAACCATTTTTTTCAGAGTGTTCTATGAAAAATATTACAAGATTTAATTTCTGGCCTTCAAATATTAATGGCCAGGTCAAATAAAAAATTGGACATTTCGAACAGAAAATCTGTAATCCTGTGCGTCTTCATCCAAAAAGAAATGCAAGTCTGCGAACAGAAAACAGCATCACACTTCAAACGACGATACGCAAGATAAATTCAATGAAGCATCTACCTCAAAACAAAGAAGCTTTGCTTTCCCAAACCCTGATTTCATTAGAATTCTAAAGGTAAATAATGTATTAATATAAAGTTAACCCCTTGCTTTTCTATTGCAAATTTTTGTTAAGGGAAAAACGTATACGTTTCCTAAAGATCTAATTATATAATTCAAATTTTTTTGCGCAAAGTGTCATTTTATTATATATAAAAGTTTTTCAAATGTAGGTGTATACCAGAAACTCGCAATCGAAAATTAAAAACGCTTTACTTTCTGTTTCTTCGTCATGTAAACAATAAATATCGATTGAAAACAATCATATGTTTCAGGATAACCAACATGTGCAACAAAGCATTGAGAATGCTCGCTTTACTTTCATATTGCAGCCTACAACCCTATTTGCTTGTGTATGTAATATAAAGTTTGCAGAATGATTGCCGTAGGTATCTACAATTTTGTGGAAACTTAGTTCTACTAAACTAACGAAACGACGATGAGCTCAGTAAAGGCGGTCCATACCTGTTTAAAAAAATGTTACTTTCAGCGTTGATGAAGATGACTTTTAATATTATTTAAATTCTAAACCACTATATCAGTACAAACGCAATAATCAGCGTTTTTTGAACCACTTTGAAATTTTATAAACCAAATCTTGTAATTATAATGATTTATAAACGTTGGTTGGTTGTGATGCAGATATTATTTATCTGAAAAGATTCTGAAAACTACTTTAAGAAAAACTAAAAACTTCTACGACTGAAGAGCTCCATGTTATTTAATTTAACCTTACGAAGGAACTAAATGCCGATATTACTTTTTAAAAAAGATTTAAACTATTTTAAGGAATGTAAATGACTTCGACGGCTGAAGAGTTCTAAACTGATGCACAAGTGTTCCTAAAAATTACTTTATATGAAATAAATTGTTGCATTCCAAGAAAAATAGTTTTTATTCAGACTTATAATTTTAATTAGAGGTCGTAAGCTAGAACATTTAAGATATTTATTCTAAAAAATGTCGAATTCAATTGATTTCATCAGTTTTCAGAATCACTGATTTATTCGGTCATTTTCACTGATCTAATCAGTAAGAGTAAATTCACTGAATAAGGCAGTAATTTTTTGACTGAAAATCAGTGGAATGTGACTGAACATCAGTCAAATTTCACTGAATCTGTTTTAGAGAGATAACTTTAAAACTTAGAGGTTATGTTTCACATGATTTATTTTTAGTGCTATTGAACCAAATAGTGAATAAGTGACATCATTTATTAATCAGTGAAATACCTGAATACTATTTCAATCAGTGAATTATTCACTGATTCATATTTAGAAAGTAAGCAGTCGATAATAAAATATCCTAAGTGCCCTAAATACGCCTAGTAAAAAATGTACGTCATATGCTAAAAATTGCTATTTTATTTATCGTTCGCATTAGCTAAAATCGCACTAAATTTGGCGGTGTAATAAAAACAAAATTTAAGTTTGCTGGGAAAATTAAAAATGATTTTTTATTTTGAAAAATTAATTTGAAGAGATTATTTAAAAAGACTCAAAACATTTTTTTAATGATGAATAACAATTAAACAATGAATAATTTGTAAAATAATCGTGTAGGTTTAAAATATAATCAGAAGTTTTGAAAACATTCCAAAATAATTTAAACCGCGACAAGATTTCAAAACACAATGTAGATTTTTGAAGATTTCAAAAACAACATTCATAAGGTTTTTTAATAATTAAAAGAACTTTTAAATAAATAAAAAGATTGTATTAAAATTCATAGAAAAACTAACAATAATTTTTGGTTTGAAAAATTAATTTAAAAAGAATATTTATACAAGATTTCAATTTTTTTAAATGTGAATGATTTTAAGGTACTTTTTTTTGCATCTGTACACTGAGAAAAGGTTAGGATCGTTGTTGTACCAAGCAGAGGTCAGCAGCAGCGCTTTCGATTTGAGATTGCTGC